>JAIPRK010000584.1:0-170779 GCA_025469195.1 Chaitophorus viminalis | reverse complement strand
GTGTGTGAGTCGAATAGACGAATTTTTTGCTGTGTGTTAGTATATGTGCGAATCGGGACCAGCCGTTTTGAGTCTAATAGGCGAATGAGTCAATTAACCGTGAGTCCAATAAGCGGCGACCACTGTACATTAATATTTTATTTGTTTTTAGCAAATTTTAACTAAAATCATAATTGTATTCTAAAAAAGAAAAATTAAATCAAGTCTTAAATGTATTCTGTAATTATTAGTGAAATACGTGAGGTGCCGATTTCTATGTGAATTTTATTTTATTTTCTATAATTGCAATAATTGCTTGAGAGTATAAAATTTTAATATAATAATTACGGTCTATTATAGATCTTATACATGATCTTGTAGTTAGGTAGTACTTACATAGTACATGCAAATATATTAAACCAGTTTAATTGTTTTTACTTTGTATAAATATTAATAAAATAATATGAGCAAGATACCGATCACTGATATAGTGATTCCAGTTATTAATAATGCTTAGAGGACATCACCGTCTCGACCGATTTTATGTATAGCACTGCAGTTAATACAAATCTTTGTGTAATGAAGTTTAGTATTAGGTATTGCCTGTTATATATAGATTACCTTGTATAAGTTGTAACAGACACAATGCACATAATCTCCTCTTGTTTTAGCTATTTTATCGTATTTATCACTTTATTTTACTACTTATTTCTTATAACATATTTTTAACTTTTATTTATTAATTACTACTCTCTATCTCTAACACAAAATAATAGCTTAAAAGAGATCATGTAAACTAACTTATGTCTTTAAATTTATATTCTATGTAATTTATGTTGGCTTGAATAAATAAATAAAAATAATTAGTTTCTATATAATTTGTATTTTGCGTCACCCGTAATTATTCGTTTTCACCCCTTGATGGGAGCACGTGCCTATATATCTGCATAGATATAAATGCGCGTCACTGCAGTATAAATAAGTGTAATGACACACAACGAATAGGTAGGTACTCATTTATACGGGCTTATTGATGTACAATCATCATTAAATTTTGAGTTCCGGTTTCATATCGTATTGAGAAAAAAACAAATTATAAACATTTAAAACACGCGTCTATATTAAAACTATTTTAAAACCGAACTTTAAACTTCTCTCCCACGGCCTACATTACTAATATTATGTTACACAGTTAATAAAAACAAAAACAATTTAACAACCGAATTCGTTTCGGAACATTCATAAAGACGTCGTGAGTTACTTAATTGCTTGCGTGCGTCCTACAGCAATAATGGTGTTCGGGGATATCGATATTGACGCGAGCTATTCGGATATATTATTACCGAGTCAATAAAAACGTGACATCAGCAGTGAATCTATATTGGAAATGTACCACATGGTATAAAATCTTCAATTAATATTCGGCGTGCAAAATTATCACGTATTGGCTGGAATATTACTATTGCAATAGGTACGCGTATGATTTCTGCAACATTTTTTCTTTTCTCTCTTAACGCAAGGTGTATACCTCCTACCCAAGACCAGAGCGACAAACGATCATGTTTTGCCGTACGTTTCATTGCCATGTAGCTTTAATATATCGGGTACCTATCTACCTGTCCAGGTGAGGAGGTTACGGGTATAATATATCTATAAACAACTAAACTTAATAATATAACTAAGAGTTATCCGAATCTTATAATTTCCGATCAAGAACTGTAGTATATATACCTATTCACGCAATACATTACACATGCGTAGGAAATAACGCTCTGGGTGTACTCTCGCACTAAAAATGTGACGCTTCATCCAAAACGTACATCTTCGACGCACACCATCATTATTTTTTCTTCATTTTCGTTTCATATATTTTAGTTTTCTTCTTGTTATTCGACTGTTGATTAGTAAATAAAACTCCATGACTATTTGTATATTATGTACCTACTTCGTTCGAAGACCTATAAATCCGCCACAGCCGTTTGCTGGTGTCGGCTCGAAATGTTTTCATGATTTTGTGATATCTGATAATGTTGAGCATAAAAAAGTGCTAATGATATGATTTTTTTCAATATATTTACATCATATACATAATGATGTAGGATATTGATATGGTATGCGTTATGGCTTGCTCGGCCGGTAACCCTAGCCATACTCGATAGGACCAAACCCGGTGAGTACGCCTATTTCTATTATACGTGTGTAACATTACCGGTTGATCGTTAAACGTAATCTGTTTAGTTTTGATAGTTGCCCAGCGATATATTAATTAACAGAAAAAAACTGGTAAAGACTTTAAGGCAATGTATTGAAAAAATCAAGACGGACAACGTTAATTTGTCTCTTTTATAATCTTATAATAATTAATAAAATTCTTGTCATTTTTTTTATGTAAAAAATTATTTTTATAAGAATAATTAGTTTTCTCCTACCCATAACTGATAACATTTCAAGAATGCTGTTTTTAATCGGAGAGGGAAATACAGACAAATTGCATTAGTACACAAGCGTCTAATCATCATTACTTATAATAGATAAATAAAATAATTGAACATTTATTTAAAATTTTGGACCAACTTAGAACACAACAATTATACACTTTGTCAGTGGAGCTGAATCTAATGATAGTGTCTAGCATTAAGTCCATTGGCCAAGTTATAGTCAGTTTTCTTTTGTGCGTCTTTCGGGTTTTAATTTTTTTTCACGAGTTTTCAACACATGAGACTATTTTATATAAACTATTATTTCTAATTTTAAAGGCTCCATAAAAAATTATTTGGTGTAGGACTACCGCTTATATTATACTCGGATAATCCTAAATTATTCGAGTACACGCCATCGACCGGAAAAAATAACTTAATCGAAGCTGGCGCTAAGTTATAAGTCACAATAAGTGATCGTTATGGTATAAAATTCGAAAATTATTTTTTTAGAAAATAATGATTATATCATAGTTTTGAATTTTTTGTGAGTTTGTCGATTTTCTAAAAATATATGTAATATTCATGAAGATATTGCAGATTATAATAGCATACCTAATTAATAACAAATTAATTTATATGGTGATAACTGATTACCAAAAGCTTTTACAATAATTTTCTTAGTTACATTAGATATAATTTATAATACCTACTATAATATTATTCTAAATTATTTATAAGTAAATTTATTAGTTAATACAGAAATACAGGATAAAAATTAAAATGTTTCGATTTCGTTTATTAATATTTTTATGAAACTTCTACCTAGAGCAGGCCTGATGAGAGGAGGGCAGCCAGGGCTAATATAACATTTATTGTTATGGTACGCAGTATTCACGATATGCATTGTGTTAAAAGTAGTCTAATTTTATTTTTCATTCACATTCTCATATATAGACCTATATATAGGTATTATAATCTACATCAATATATTATAAAATAAAGACATTTGATTTTCCTAAAAATGCATTGTAACATTATGTTACATAAGTAACACGAAAATCATGGCTAAAGCTTAATCATGAATTAAAAAACATATGCATATATATACCATAGAAATGACTACCTTTATTTATAACACAGTTTTCAATTAAAAACAAATCAAAGTTATATTTTAATAAAATATATTTAATTCAGAATATTACATGAACAAATTTTTTATAGCAACAATTATTACACATAAATACAATTATTATAATTTAAAATCGAACTAAAAACACATAATTATTATAATTTAAATATCAATCTAAAAAAAAAAATGTATAAATCAAAATATTTTTTAGCTAATTTATAATTTTGTTTTTATTTATATCAGAGGTCTCTAACCTTTTTTTACGGAAGGCCAAATTTGAAATTTGCTTAGGAATCGCGGACCAAAATTAATTAAAGATGCTTAGATAAAAAATTTAATCGAGAATGGACAAGAATTATTTTTTGATAATTGAAAATTGTATATTTGATTTTAATATAGTTGTAAAAAATAACACAAGAAAAACAAATGTATTCTATAATTTATTTTTCAAATTGGAATTTAATAATTAATATATTTTTTCAAAACATAAGTTAGCTTGACGGGCCAGTTGAAAAAACTTAACAGACCGTAGGTTGGGGACCTCTGATTTATATGTTAATATTAAGTCAGTTTTACATACAACTAGGTATCTTGGGACGGATTTGTTATAGCAACAATAATAAGCATAAAAGCATATACCGATATAATATATTTTATAAGAATACTTAAAAATATTACATTTGATAAAGGAACTCTGTAGAAATTCTAAAAAAAATATATTTTATAATGTTTGGATTACAAGAATACAATATAAATAATTAGACATTTTCTTATTTAATAATATCGATTATGACACAGTTAAAGTAACACTAATACTAATTCCTTAACATTATTTTTCATGACATCGGTAGATTTATAGTTATCATCAAATTATAAATAAATAAAACATGTTTCACAAAATAGTACATAAATAAATAAAAAAAAGAAATACAATATTATGCAATAGTCTCAAGACCATAAATGTTTACACATAATACCAAAATGAGTGACGATTCTTATTGAATTTTTAATACTGTAAATTAACTTGAATTTTATATTATAAAACATAAGTCACTATTTATCTATTTAAAAATAATTGAATTTTTTAAAAGAGTTTAGTTGTCATTTTCATATTGTATTTGTTGACCTTTTAAATGCTCAATTACATATGGTTCATATTGGAAACAAAAATGTATTTCTCTTAGTTAATAATTTATGCATGGTAACAATAATAAAGTATATAAGCAAGGGTGGATTTAGAGTGCGGGTAATGGAAGTATTGCACTTTTTCCCATTCACTAAAAAAAAAAAAAAAAAAATAATAATACTTCTCTAAGCATTAGTTAGCACTTAAAATATTTTTATTGGATATGTATTAAGTGTATTAAAGTATATAGTTAAAAAACTACCCCCTCCCGTTCAATCACTTTTTATCCACCCTTGTATATACAGTTCTAAAACTTATACAATTTAATTAAAAATTAAATGTACTCTAGAAATATAAAACTATAGAATACTCACCCCATTTAGTTCATTTACTTAAAACTAATTGTATACATTTCATTGATTATTTCCTTATATTAATATCTATATTTTTAATTTACACCATCTAATATAATTTTAATAACAATTCAATTTGATTTGGTTCAATGTTTTTGTGTCATCATAAATGGAAGACACATCAACTATCACAAATTGGTACAAACTACAGTACACTATACTATCTTTATAAAAAATAAATCATGAAGTACCTATATTAACTAATTGTTGATATGTAATTTGAATAAAGTTATAAAGAAGAAGAAGAAATAGAATAAAAATAATGTGTAAAAGTTATATGATAGAATTCAAAAAGAAATAAATAAAGATACTTTTGGCTAACATGAATTTAAAAATAGTAAAATATAGTAAAATACAACACTAAATTGACATAAGCATGAGAATAAGTTCTTACAGGAGAAAAAAGAAGTGTTTTGAATTTATTCATAAATAAATATACTAGTAATAAAAATAATAAAAATAAATAATAAAGGAATTGGTAATAAGATACACAAGATATATGATACTTGTAAAGATTAACTACAAATATATAAATAAATATATCAGATAATTAAAGCTTATTGATTGGCAACATGGCTATGGCCCTCTTATCCTAATTAACAGTAATTTTTTATTAATAATAGTTACATTCATCAGTCTTTTAGTTCATATTTGCTTCTTAATAAAATTAATATTCTAAATACTATATATAATAATTAAAACGGCTAACATACCTACATATTGATACGTATATGATTTACTATACAAATAATTTCATTGATGCAATGTTTTACAAAAAATACAATAGTTAAATAATTCAGTTTCATAAAATTAAACTAAACTATTAATTACATTTGATTATATAACAAATTAAGTAACGATTATTATTTACAATTGTAATAAAATATGTCCACAAACCTCAAATTTACAATATTTATTTATATCATACAATTTGTAACATTTAAAATAAATATTAATACAAAATAGGTTGAATTTATATTGATTTTATTGGTTTGGTTGAAATGACACCTTACTTACATTACTATACAAATTCATATTTTACAACAAAAATTGAGTATACAATTTATATTTTTTTACATACACTGAAGAGAATACAATTTCAAATAAATAAAAACACAATGTCTACAAACGAGGTTAAAATAATGTAGACAAAGTGAATTATTCAAATGGCTATTACATCTATACCAGTATACAACCCATTACATTTAACTAACAATCGTAAAACTGGGTTTAGATTGTAAGGAGTTAGGTCATTCTTAATGAGTTGTTCAAGACTCGTTTGTAAGCTCTTCAATGTAGTCATTGTGCTTTGCAACTTTGTTTCACAACAAAGACAAAACTCTGACCATCTATTGCAAATAAACTTTAATATTCGCATTATGTACAACAAAAAACTAGTGTCGCTACCTAATAATAAATCTAATATCAATTCATTTACATCATTGTTATAAGATAGTGTTTGTAAAAATTCAACAAAACTAGCAGTGGGATTTAGTACATGTCGTAACATTGGCAAAGAGTTACGGCGATAACACAATACTAATGAAATATCAATAGTACAAATTAAACTTTCAATTAGTACATCATTTCGATCAGAAAATAACTGAACAACCCATTGTGCGATTTGTGTTTCGGGTAGATAAGACATACACTTCTTAACACAAGAGTCAAGTTTTCTTAAAACTTCATTAACACTACTTTCAATTATTGCCATTTCTGCATCTATTTCTTCAGATTCTTCAGATTCATCACATGAAGAATCGCTAGAAGAGGAATCATTTCTTGTTTCTTTGATGATTGTTGCCACTGCTTTTAAAATCAATAAAACTGTGTCTTGTAATAACTTTTTATCTCCATCATCTTCTTCACCTCCACCGTAATCCCCCAGACCTTTCCGAAATGGCATATTGTTCAACATATTTTTGGTTTTTACAACTTTAACTAATTCTCTAGCCAGCATACAAGGTTCTTCTTGCATTGTCCCTTGTACAGCAAGAGTAGTGGTATAACACAAACTTTCATTGAATAGGTTAATTATATTTTTCCAAACAACTGATTGAACTTTTGGTCGCCTTAAAAGAATAAGCATTTGTCCTAAATCTGCATAAAAATATTTTATGTTCATAACATTTAGGTTAGTTTTTATAGAAACCATTGAAGTCCATAATTTGATAAATTCTATAATGGCAATATGTCCCATTTTATGATTGAATTGCTCATTAGTAGTATCTGTACAGTGGTCAAATGATGACATATACCGAACAAATTTTAAAACAATCATTTGCCATTGAGTTTGTAAGACTTCAATAACTTTTGTTTTAACTAAGCTTATTCCAAATTCATCATCCATCTCATTTTCTTCATCTTCAAAAATTAGCTTTCGACTAACACAATTTTCTGGCATTTTGATATTTTTTTCTGAATCCATCATTTGTGCATCTCTCCAACACAATACACGTTTAAAAACTGCAATAATAGGACACAATGTTTCTGGAGACTGTCTCAGAAAAAAATCTGTAAGCTCTTCTACCCATGTATTGTCTAGTTTATTTTGAGAGCATAGAAATATATCTGCTAAAGCATTACTAGCTGCAAATGATAAGTAAGAATCTGTACGTGTAAGTAAAGCCACTATTTCATTTACAATACCAGTTTTATTAGAAATCAAGTAGTTACTTAAGCGCTCAACACTTGTACATATAGTACCTTCAGATTGTTGCTTAAGGGCAATATCACAAGTCAACCGAGCAAAACTCAAAAAATTCAGTAGCCGTTCTCGACTCCAACTACTAACATTTGAGACCCTAAAAGCTTCTTTTAACATACATGTTTCAGGTAATTGACAAAGACAATGCTTTGTCAAATTGAGCCTAATTGTATCTACATTTAAGTCAACTAAACGATATTCACTGTCATTAATTTTCTGCTTTTTAGCGAGTGGCAATGTTTTGTTCATATTTTCCTGCTCTTCCATACTCCCGGTGGCAGTTCAAAATTCTATAAAAAAAATAAAAATAAAGCCAATTAATATGAATAGTTTTAAAACAATCTATACACAAAAATATTTTATTGCTCTGTAAGTTAACAAGTTAGAAAAACCCACTCATCAAGGAGGCTACATTTCAAACATCTTTTACATTTTAAACTATAATTTCATAAATAATTTAAAAAGAATTAGGTAATATGTATACTTTGGTACCTATTTTTTTAATATTAGCTTGTATGAATCAATATTAAATATTAATAGTTTGAAGTATTTTAATATTGGCTAATATTTTCAATATTTTCAAATAAATTTAATATCTTAACTTATACAATTGACTAACTGCTATCATAACTGATAACTAATGGACAGATGGATGGACACATAATAATGTATTCTTAACTTATGTTTAAAAATCTATTTACACATTCATAATTAAGAAACAATTTTCTTTTTTTACAATATTTTCAAATGTTGAATGTTGAATCATTTATGTCATAGAACTAACTAAAATTATAATAAACCAAAATTAAGTACAATGGTAATTGATTATAAGCCTACTTTTAAATTAATACTCGAATTAATATTACATATATAATAATTATGTTATAAATTATGGTTGAACATTTTTAATTTTTTCAAAACAACATAAAAATATACTTTAACTAGTAAATTAAAATTATTTTTTGGATTATTAGAACTAATGTAATTTAAATACTTAAATGAAAAGCTTAGATTTTAGGTAATATTGAATTCAAAATATATTTTCTATGAGTAACTATAATGTGTACAAGTAAAATAAATATCAAATTCTAATAGCAATATTAACATATAATATGCCTATAATTAATATTGTAAGTAAGTACCAACATTATATAACAGGTACCTGTATATAGGTGTGCTATTACTTATTTAAGGAATTATTTTATTTAAGTATACAAGTATATAATAAACTTAAAAGCAGTGACATGCCTTTTACATGTCATAGAATAGATACAATGCAAGTATTTAGATAGATTATAGTTAGTATAAACTCCTTTTATTAACATCAGTTTTAAAATATTAGATTTCATTTTCTATATGTTCACCTTAATTTCGCTTTCTTTATTGGTTAACTAATTGCACTCTTTATTTCTTTCGTAATATCCCTCCATTTTTATTACCATTAAATATTAATATTATTGATAATATTATCGTTATTAATATCTTTTTTTTTTTTATTACCTATATGTACCTCAACTTTGTAAGTTATCGCTTATGCTTACCTATTATTAAATCACTATTTAAATTTTCAAACTAAATAATGTATATTTCTGTTGTTGTTAAATCTTAAGCTAGGTTCCTACGACTGGTGAACTTACCAAATATTTATCGCTTAAGGAGACTCACCATTACAAGTATAAATAAGAGTATTGGCGTACTTGTTAAATGCACCAGTCAAGAAAACCCAGCTTTAAATTGTTCATTAATGCTTCTTGATCGCTTATCTTTATTATTATAATTATTATTATTATTATTATTATTTTTTTTTTATATTGTTTATTATTACATTTTTATTTTTCTATATTAATAATTAAGTTGTATGTATATATAATTGTAGAATAATAATAGTTTATATCAAAAGATCATTAAAATTACAATTTAAAAAATATATATTTATATTAGACCAATCGTGGTATAATTAATTTTTAAAATACTTTTAAAGAATTTATTATTTTTTATTAAAAACATTATTGGTAAAGAATGTGGTTAATTTTTCCAGAATTAACAGTAATATAAAAATATAGCTATCTATTGTTAAAAATCAATAAAACAAATAATAATAAGTTCAATATGTATAAATACACATGTATTTCTTCATATATTACAGAGAAATATTGCTTAAATTTAATATATAATAATAAAAAGAGAAAGTAGGTAGATGAACGATTTGAAAATAATTAATATAGGTATTAAATTCTCTAAAATTATAATTATTGTGAAATTAAATAAATAAACTTCAAGAGAAACAAAATTTTACTAATATACCCACTATAAGAAACCACTTTTAACATTGTATTGTTATAAACAGAGTAGAAGTCTAATTGTATTTAAGATGCATAAAGTAGATTGAAAAAACGCTATGATATCCTACTATCATCCTACTTATATCCATTGCTGTCGAAATATGATTCTAAGTAAAAGAGATCGGATAGATCAGTTTACGGCTATAACGATTAATTATGTAGTAACGATAAAACCAAATTTCTTAATAAGTATATTCAAAAAATGCAACAGTATACATATCTCTAAATATTTTGAAAAGAATTTAATGGCTATAAATTGCCAGTCATATAAAAATAATTTAAGTCATTATGACAATCAAAATAACATACAAATAACTAATATCAGAGTCAAATTTTTGCAATTTTTACACCGCTTCTTAATTATTCAGAATACTGTTGATAAATTCAAAAAATTACCCCTCTAAGTACCATAATGTTAAATTTCCTATCAGAAAAGTTATAATTATTCTGATTGAAACTGGAATACACACAGTTATAAAAAATATATATCACAGTAATCTAACCAATTAATTATTTCATTCAGAATCTAAACAATATATAAACAAATATTATTTTTATAATGCATTTAAAAAGGTATATTATATTATAAAAATATTAAAAATAATAAACAATCAAAAGGGGACTCACTCTGCTATACAGTAAGAGGGTGGATTGAACCACGTTCATAGGATAAGTCATTATAATGAAAATATGAAATCTAAATACAATGCATTAGATCGTATGCATTATGATATATTTAAATTAAAATATTATGTCAATAATTTTCGAAGGACAGTAGGAACAACTTTTGTGTAAACTTCCATTAAAGTTTTATATGGTATTTTGTCCCATCTAAATTTTTTTTATCAACAACTATAAATATATTTTTAAAAAAATTGAATATTTCATATGCCTATAAATTGCTTAAAAAATTAGTAAAATATTTTGAAAAAATTTTTTTAAAGAAAATGTCAATCTAAGCAATTGGTACAAGTTTCAAGTTTCAACAAAATATACTTTTTGAATAATAACAAATATTTAAAATCGTTTGAAAACAAATTGTTATTTTATGAAATATCATAAAAATTTTTTTCTAGATATTTGAAGAAAAACTTACGGATAACCTTGTGTTAAAATGTTAAACCTTATTTAAGTATAAATACCGAAAATTTTATGAATTTTCAACTACAAAATAACTTGCAAATTATCGCGATTTTGACATAATTCATAAGAATTTGAACTTTAGGGGTTTATAAAAAAATCTTGTCAGACAATTTTTAATTTTTTTTAATTACCATAAGTACAACTTATAATAACCCTATATTAAAATTTTTAGACTTTTTGGACAGCCAATTTTTTTTATCAAAATTAAAAAAAAAATAATAATTAGAAAAATCGAAAATTTCAATCATTTATATATAGTTCAAAAAAAGTCAAAATACATTGAAAATTTAACCATGTATAAAAAACGCTAATATAGGCTTTTGGTAAAATTTTTAAGTATTTACTGTTATTCGTCTTATCAGTAGGAACATTTAGAAAAAATGTATAATTTAAGTTGTTTGGCGTAAAAACTTCCGTTTTTTTCGTAGTTTTTTATATGGTTTTCCCCGACGTTTTTGAAAATGTTTAATTTTCGACTTGCCCAAGTATCATCTACATTCATTTTCCTCTTAGAACCATACCATAACCTAACCATTAAAGGAAATTGAAGTATTTAAACTGCCCCAAAACGTGATGACACACACAAAAAAAAATAGGATAGGTCATTATTACAATGAATTTGTTAAATTTGAATGCAATGATGGGTATTATTGTATACGAATAACGATTCTGAACGAAGTTAATATGTTGGTCTAAAATGGGTATATAATAATATAGTATTTTATATTTAAATTGAAATATAATGCAATAGTATGCCATTTCGTAAAAATTTAAATTTCAAACCGTCATAAAATTTTTTCTTTAAATTCGGTAGAATTTTTTTTATATATTCTTAAAGATTAGCTTATGGACAACCTAGTGTTAAAATTTTGAACCTTAAGTATAAACAGAAAATTTTTTATGAATTTTCAACTACAAAATAACTTGCAAATCATCGCGATTTTAACATATTTTAAACAAATTTGAAATTTATGGGCTTATAAAAAAAATTTGAGTAAAACGATCTACAATATTTTCTAGTAACGATAAGTATAACTTAAAATAAACATCGTATTAAATTTTCAAGAGTTTTCGGACGGCCAAATAAATTGTATAGATATTTAAAAAAAAAATAAACTTATAAAAATCGAAAATTTAAATTGTTTATAAATAAGTCAAAATATGCCAAAATACTTTGAAAACTTAACAACCTATAAATAACGTCAATATAAATATTTGGTAAAAATTTCAAGTGTTTGTTTAATTTTGTTTTTGAGTAAGAGCAAATTTCAAAAACCGATATCATTTGTCAGTCTAGAATATTATACATTATATTATACTTTACATGTAATTTTATGTCAATATTCGCTGTTCAAATGCTTATAAAAAAAAATTGAGCCTATGGATTTTGATGATTTTTGAATGACAATAAAAACGACTTGTGTGGAATCTTCTGTTAAATTTTCAAGTATTTTGTACAAGCCAATTTTTTTTTATCATCGATTATAAAACAAAAAAAATGTAAAAAATTCGAATATTTTAAATGCCTATAAGTGGCTTAAAAATCGATACAATATTTTGAAAAAAATATGACATAGAGGAAATACCTATCTTAACAACTGGTAAATTTTCAAGTTTTTGCGACTTATACTTTTTGAATTATAACAAATATTTAAAACCATTTGACGATAAATCACTATTTTTTGCAATTTCGTAAAAATTTAAATTTCAAACGGTCATAAAATTTTTTCCTTTTGGTCCGGTAGAAATATTTTTATATATTTTTGAAAATTAGCATATGGAAAAACTATTGTTAAAATTTTGAACCTTAAGTATAAACAGAAAAAATTTCATGAATTTTTATCTATAAAATAACTTGCAAATAATCGTGATATTGACACATTTTATTCAAATTTGAGCTTTATGGGCTTATAAAAAAAATTTGATTTAAACGATCTCAGACATTTTTTAGCGACGATAATTTTAACTTATTGTGAACCTTGTATTCAATTTTCAAGAGTTTTCGGTCAGCCAATTAAATTTTATAGATGTTTAAAAAAAAATTTTTACAAAAATCGAAAATTTAAATTGTCTATAAATAAGTCAAAATATATCAAAATACTTTGAAAACTTAATCATGTATAGAGAACGCCAATATAAAGATTTGGTGAAAATTTCAAGTTGTTGAGGTTATTGGTTTTTGAGTTAGAGCATTTAAAAAAAATGTATTTTGTAAAAACATGATTTTGCGTAAAATTTCCCATTTTTTCGTAATTTTTTTATTGTTTTTTTCGATTTTTAAAAAAAGTATTGAAAAAGTTGGATTTTTGACAAGCCCAAGTACCATCTACATTCACTTTCCTTTTAGAAAAGTTGCTGTTTAAGAAAATCGAAGCATTTTTACTACCAAAAAAGGTGTCGTTAGACACAAAAAAAAACACATATCATTGTAAAATCAATAGATTCCATCACTCCGTTCAGAATCTAACACATATTATTATAAAATCAACATACATTCTTCACTCCTTTTAAATTCTGTAAAACCCGATTTAATTATTAATTAATACATGGATCTTTATTTCTTCATTCACATGATTATAATTTTGATGCATTATTTTTACTTTGTTTATTAATTTTTATAACATTATCATTATTTTCAATGATATAGCACATAAAAATATTTTATTTACATTAAGTACATTAAAAATATTAATCATAGAAGTAATTATAATATCTTTAAGTTGAATTATGGCTTCTGATTACTATTTATAATAATCTAACATTATCCTCAGTGAACCTAAAAATAATTTATACATTATATCAAATACAATACACAAGTTCAAATAAATATTTATATTACAATGTTTAGGTAATATATAAAATTATTAAGATTCATTAGTATGATCAATTGAAAATTTGATAATATTATGAAGACAAATGAAATTAGGTATCTATAATAAATTACTATAGTATGAGTGTTTATTAAAATTTTGAAAAAAATTATTGAGATTAATTCAGAATAAAAAATATAGTACCTAAATAATAAAGTTAGATAAAACAGCTTCAATGTAGATAATATTTAATATCAATTATTAATTTAAGTGGTATCAATATATTTAAAGAATACAATACAAACATTCAAATATACAAATAATTTTTTTAAAGAATTAATTGTATTTGTACTAAGTAAAAATTATTTCATATTTTAATAATAAGCTTGAAGTAATAATATAATCTTGCTTGCATCTATCTAACAGTCAATACAGCATAATTGTACAACAAAAGATCAAAATTGGAACTCTTAAATTAATAATAAAATAGTTTGAACCATCTTTTAGTGATACAATCTACTTAAATTTTGATTAAATAGCCATAATATTAACCAGTACACTAATATTTTGTTTTTGAACATGGGAAATTCAGTTATTTTATATTACAGATAGTCAACATCATAAAATATACTCTTTACAGGTCTTCGTTACTGATTATCAATAAGTATTGTTAAATTATTTAACTCTGAAAACTCTTAAACTACACTTTTATATAATCATTAACAAAGAAAAAAAAGATGATGAACATAGTTTACATAAAAAAAAAAAACATGAACTAAACAGGTTAATAACCCGAGGGGTTATTACAAGATAATATATCTAATCAATAGTTATATAATATCCCCTCACAATATTTTAAATCAATAAGTTATTGATATCATCTAAAATCTAAATTAATTCATAAAATTTCAAACTAAGTACTTAATTTGATAAAATTTCTATAAAAAATATTAAAATATTTTTCTGTCCCATAAAATGATTTACAAAAACTGAAGAATGAACATTTATTTCTTCAGATGTACTTATTATATTTGACATAAACATACATTTTATATCAGAACATATTCATTAATTACACATGGCTAATTTGTTATATAACTATAGTGACTTAATTCACATTTTACTACAAAATAAAAACAAAGTTAATTCTTATACTTTCTGATGGATCCAAATACATTGTCATTTATAAAATAAAACTTCTATATTCCAATAGGTATAATTAACACAATATGTTTATATTTTATTTAGTAAAATCTATAAAATGTACTTATTTTATCAAAGATAATACTTTGATGAAGTCATGCTATGAAAATATCTATTTGTGTTATATAAGTATTTAATTGAATTATTTTGGTATTTTTATACAGAGTACTTATTCTATTCCAAATCCATAATTAGAAACCAAAATGTGCCTTACTTAGAATATTATTATACTTAATATAAATATATTATAAATATATTGTATATACATATATAAAATGTTTTAGGACCCTGTGTATGCTTTCTAGTACCTATCAAATAAAATAATTATATTCATCTAAGTTGAGGTATTGAGTTTACATTTTTAAAAAATTTTAAAATTATTTGCTGAAAGTAATTACATTAAATAGATTATGTAATAGAAAATTGTATAGTTAAGAACAGAAATAGGTAATTTAGAAATTACTCGTATAATATAGGAAAATTTTAAAATTCTGCAATGGATACAATTCCTAATATATACGAGAATATATATGAATTAGTAGTTACTGGTAAATGGAGACTACTTATTTTTTGACTAGCTATATAATATGTAACACAGCAAGAGAGAGGTAAATAATAATTGGCAATGCTCAATCAATGTGTTACTGCCAAAACAAATAATAATATAGGTATATTATGTAGGTATTGCCTGGAAAAGAACATTTAAAAATCCTATGCAGATGGTTCTGGAACCGGGACAAGCACCCAACAGGAAGTTTATACTTATAGAGATGTGGAAAAGGGGAGAACACGGTTTGGAAGTAGCAAGATAAGATTTGAGAGCAGCAGGAAATTATGTGAAAATCATGCATAATACACACTGGGTCCTGACAGCCACCGGCTTGCCAGGCGGGCACTGGACGACAAGGCACAGCCTAGAGGAGCCCGATGCAGAGCGTCCGCCTTGGTGAGCATGGAACAGAGTGCCCGCCAAGGTGGCCATGTATTACTCTGGAATACCTGTCCGCGGTCATTGGCCGTTCGTGCCGTCTACGCAGATAGCAGAATTTTAAACCTACTCACCCCGGGCACACGGTGTCGTCACGAAACGTCCGTCGGCGGCATGATTGCTGCGCTTTCCGTCCGTCGTCGGGCTGCAGCGTCTTTGGCTGCTGCGTCGGCGGCGACGGTGGCGGCGGCGGCTTCTCGGTAAACAACAGCACACGCACTACGGAGCGCGCGGCCGTGATGAAACGTAACCCGTACGGACGGACACATGCACGCGGACGTTAGCCGAACCGTTCTCGCGAAGTCATTTTCCCGGCACTGTGTTGCTGTACGTGTCGACGGCCCGTCGCGGGCTTTCTGTGGTTCCGGTACACAGTCCACGGCGAAAATGTTCCGGACAACGATAACGTTACACGGGTTCTCCGATAAGGGAGAATAATGATTGGAATATATAAAAAAAAAAAAAATTACAAAAAATAATTACGATCAACCCGTTCGGACGACGTGTAATGTGTGTACGCACGGAGCAGTGCGACGTCGTCGGTTGCCGACGTTGTTTGCGACTGCCGACTGGTCGCCGCAGTACGTCGCGTTTCGTCGAGGCGACGGCGGCGGCGGTGGCGTAGCTTATGGGAATAATTGAAGGCTATCGTGGGCGGGCGGGGAATGGCGGCGTGCGGCGGGCTGTTGGTGGGGGTAGACGGGTGGCTTGCGCGTACGTGAATACGTAGTGCGTACATAACAAGTGCGCGCGCTCTCGGGCATACGTACGGGTACCATTTAGCCGCCGCCGCGGAATAATCGTGTCAACGGCGGCGCGCGGACACCGCAGTGTTGCCAACCATAGTCGAGCGGTGGTCCCGCGCGCGCTCGCCGCCGACGACTCGTGGCTCGTCCGTTCGCCCCGGCGTAGTCGGATACTCGAATCGGCGGCGCAAGCGGCATACCACGGCGGACGACGACGGCGACTTGTTGCTTGCGCGCCGCCGGCCAACACGACCGTCGACGGCGGGCTACCGGTATTTCGACAAAACTGCCAACGTGACGACGACCAACGGTCGTTTCTCCGTTGCCGACGCGCAGGCAAAGTTTTATGACGATAAAAATATTATTTTATACAATACAATTATACGTATACAGACCGCGCACGACCCGTCGTCGAAGTTGTAAATTTCGGGGCTTTGCAGTGGCGAACGCAGGGGGGGTGTTTTGGGTGTTTAAACCCTCTCCGAAGTATAAGGAACAAAAATATATTACCTGACATACAAGTGTATTATATATACAAAATGGCTAAGGTACCAAGACGTATTGATATTATTTTATAATTTAAATTGTAATAATCAATTAATACATATGTGTAATATGTATATGCTATAAGTATCTAAAATAAAGAATAATACAGTATGAATAGTAAGATATTTATGAACATTCTAGTTTTTCAAAAACCCCCTCCGAAATATTTTCCTGCGTTCGTCCCTGGGGCTTTGCTTTGGCAAAATATTCTCTAGCCGACAACGTTTGTCGATCAGTATTCGCGAATGATACGACGCGTCATTTACGAAAATCCCCCGTTCAAACTTACGCAAAACACCGTTGTTCTTGTCTCATTTATTGCTGTCTATACCTGCATAGAAAGTGGAGTCGAAGTGGAGTTGATTTCAGAACAATTACTGCGCTAAAAGTCCCGTACACCACATTTGTATTAAAGTGACTAAATAATAATTCTATAAAAGCGGGACAAGTATTCAAAAAGAACTAGAGGCTAAAATTAGACATAACAAAAAATAAAATATAATTTTATAGTTGAATAATCTTATTAAAATACTTATAACATTTGTATATTATTGATAAAAATAGTTTTCATTTAATGTAATAGATTTGAGCAATAAAAAAAATTATTTAAAAAACTATAAACTTCTGAACAATTCATATCTACATTTGTTTTGGTAGCCAAAATAGCTTTTAGAGTTTATTTTGTCAATATTTTATTTATTTTGCTAAATACTTTCTTATATGATGAATTTGATCCGATATACAAATACTGTATTAAACTTGATATTAAATCATAAATTAACAATATTCGAAAACGAGACAAAAGCGGTACGACAGTCGACAAGTAAAATTCGGTACATTTTACTGTCTCGATTTGATCACAATATTTATCGGGACCACTGAAAATCGGGATTGTATAGCCAACATTGGAACTCTAGTCATAATATATTTACTCCTATTATGTAATATGCTTTTTACCCTTTATTCAACTTTTTTCTGCGAATTTATATCCGTCGGCTACCGTGCCGGCTGCATCATCGAGGTGGTATTTCCTACAGATTCGTTTACAACTGATTTTCTCATGTTTTTAACCTTTCTGTGACTTAAGTTATATAAATTGTACCCTTCCTATTTACACCTTTACCTGGACACCACAATCGTAAATTACGTCATCAGCAAGTTAGGAAATCGAACTGAATCGCGTACTTAGTACAGCTATACATGTACACATATTTGTGCAATGGGGCTCGTTCGATGCACATATATTTCTTTATGAGAGGAGTACCGATCAATTATCCGGATAACCGGAGGATAGGGGTAAAATCATCACAAAAAAAAACACCTTTTGAAGGTCTTCCCTTTTTGCTCAATTGAACCTCGTCTCCTTCATGGTTGCATTATACATACTATTAAGTATTAGTTGATTCCGTTTTGAAATTGGTACATTTTAAAAATAGATACCACCTACCACTCCAGTGAAAGAAAAAAATTCAACTCTCTGGGTTCGTAAAAACCTTCTTAATAGTTTATATTATACTGTAATATGTTTGACCTTGCTTGAAAAGTATACAGTATAATTTATATTTGATTCCCGTAAGAGTTTAAGCACTATTCTACAATGGAGAGAAAGTCTCTTAAAATTAAACAAATAAAAATCCTAGATTCCTTTAAATAAAGTAATTATTTACTAAGTGAATTTAATTTTCAAAATTGATCAGAATTATATTTTTAATACAACAAATATCACAGCATATTAAAATTAAATAAATAAATTTAAATAAGTAAACACAAATTATAAAGTATAGTATATTGTATTGAAGATTGAATTTGTTAATTTAAAAAAATGTTTGTGCTATTTTTATTTTTATTTTTTATGAATGTATGATTCTATTAATTGATATGATTATTATGAATATATATGTTTATCTAGATAGACTTTTAATTAATTATTTACAACTCCTCGTTCCTATTAATGTGTTATATATAAAATATTTCAAATATGATCAAATCCGAGTGGAAAGTTTATTTAAATATTTAATGTTTAAATTAAAATAACGTGATTGATTGTTATTTGCAGAATTATTGTACATTATATTTAAACCACTAGGTACCTCTTCGAAAATTTGAATACAAAAAAATCTCATAGTATTATATTATTATTATAATGAGTAATGGTTGATAATGTTTATTATATATTTCTTGTTGGATACACGTGTTTATGCGTGTACAAAAAACATTTTAATTATAAAAAAGGTAAATCCCCAATAACGTATGTTATACAACCACAAAATACACACACACACACACACACACACACACACACAAAGGTATAAAAGATATAAAAGAGTGGTTTTTATGATCACTATACAAAATACAACATATATTTCAAATCGCGGTCAAACCGTTCACACCTGTCAGGTAGGTACCTTATTTACTCGTTGGCTGTCTCCAAAATGTATTCTTTAATCGAGTAGGTATTCGTAGAGGGCTTACAATATTTATTGGTTTTTGATTTTAGCGGGCCATTATGGGGCGGGTCATTTTGATTTATTATGCTAGTTATTTTAAAAAAGGGACAAAATCGCGATTTAAATGAAGGTGTTGACAGATTAACATGATAGAGAAAAGAATTATTTTAAAAAATCATTACAAATCAATTTATTTAATCGAGGATGTTGCAAGGAGCTAGGGGGGAAATTTTCGTATTTTTTGAATTAACGTTAAAGTACGTGGGTGATCACTGATCACCATTTACCAAGCATAATAAGTATAGGCTGAAGGCTTCTATATGTATTCTTATAGAATTAAAATGTCGACTATCAAAAAAAGCTGTATAAATAATAAATATAAAATAAACTAACGTATCATTTTATAGTGGTTCACATATATTTTACCAAACATGACAAAACAAGTTCGACCAAATCGAATGTTGTATAAAAAACTATAGACTAATCTAAATATATTAAACAATATATTTTTGTGAGATAGGTGCTTGCGCGGTTATTTTATTGACAATTTATTCATGAAATTTAAAATGATTGTATAATAGTTGTGTATTTTTATATTACACCTATAGGAGGTAATGAAAAATCTATCGCGGTTGGTATACATCAAAGAAAAATGTAAAATTTAATTGGCATAGGTTTATTTTATCATTTTGTGTTGTACACATGGCTTTGTGACTATCGTGGATAATATATAAATGTATCAGATTTTGATACTTGAGTTCAATCAGTTCATGTTTATTTTCTATTTTCAACATTTATAGTTGAATTTAAAATATGTTTTCAAATCGTCTCACGACGCGGTCCAACGTGGTTAAAAATTCTAATCGTTTAAAAAATTCAAGAGAGAGAGGGAGAGAGAGAGAGAGAGAGAGACAGAGAGAGAGAGAGAGAGAGAGAGTGAGACAAAAAGAGAGGGAGAGAGAGAGAGAGAGAAAACCACGATAATTATACTTTATATCAGTAGGCATACATATTATATGTATGCATGATAATGTATATGTATATATATACGCAGTTTATGAACGACTGAAAACAATGGGAATAAAAAATAGTAGACAGAGTATAGGTCGGTGAAATATTACAATATATATAGCCATATATAGGTAGATAGGTACAGAATATTTTTAAAGTGTGTCGAGGAATGAGGATGTACGTAGTAATATTGCATTTATAGATTTATTGGAAGTATGCATGTATAATAAGTACATTTAGTCGATGCGTTTTGTGCAGCGCGGCGCCATTGCGTAATAATATTATAATATGATATTATTATGATAATGAGAATAATTGCACGTAGATATATACACAAGCGCCCGCGTATATTATTATTATATAGGTACTTATATAGTATTTTTTTTTTTTTTAGTTCAGTGAACTGGGAATTTTTTCCCTTTACGGAAAACAGTATAGGTACCTCCTACGTACACTTGTAATAACTAATATTATATTGGAAGCATCGGTATATTATTTCAAAGAATGTGTTACGTGTATATCTGCAGTACAGGTGTCTGGTGTGGGCACAGCGCGTCGATTGCTTTTGAAAAATCCCACTCCCGTACTATATAGCCCGTGTGAGTCACGGCAGTATAATTCAAGCCCTATATTCTAAATCTATTGTGTAGGTACATTAAATGATGATTCAACCGGGATTATTATTTTCTTTCAAATCACCGATTTTAATATACAAAAAAAAAAAAAAAACTTGTA
Organism: Chaitophorus viminalis; assembly: GCA_025469195.1. Classification (NCBI taxonomy): domain Eukaryota; kingdom Metazoa; phylum Arthropoda; class Insecta; order Hemiptera; family Aphididae; genus Chaitophorus; species Chaitophorus viminalis. The sequence goes on along the minus strand of JAIPRK010000584.1, from coordinate 149,034 downwards.
AACAAGAGCTTAATATTAAATAGTTTATATATTAGGTATTTATAGTAGTTATACAGTTATACTTGATAACTTGACAAATAAAACAAATTATAACCTTATTAATTCGTCAATAGCGTAATAGAACCGTAAAATAACCTAAATGGATGCAGCTATCAAAACGACAAAAATGTTCTTTACAGCCAATTATACATATAATGAGAATCAGAAGTATTGTTTTGGTTTTTATATTTAACTACTAGTATTAATAATTTAGCTCATCACGAAGTATCGTCTTTAAAATAGCGTATACCAGATAGGTACCTATAATACGCGTATGGCTATATCTATACGATTTCTATACGCTCGTGTATTATTGCGATCAAACGAAAACAAAATGTATTGTACGCACTCGAGAAACGAGATATTGATAAATGATAATACACGCCCGTGTACGAGAAAGCGACTACGTAAAATTCAATAATAATCTCGCGATTGAAATGTATAGTTTCGCATGGTGCACACTCTAACCGGAACTCTGGAAGTTCACCGAGGGGAGTAAAAGTACGCGCGTAGTTCGAATAGGTATTTATTATAATATAATATCGAGTTGTCTGAAAATTACAAGACGGGACGCGCGTATATAAAAGCCAGTCCAAATAAGAACAGCGTTTGGTGTGTATAATATTATATTACGGACGTACATGTTGAAGCGCTGAAACAATATTATTATTTGAATGTATAACGACAATTTCACACTATATAGGTGTACTTGTGTATGTCATAAGTATAATATGAAATCGTTAATATTACATTATAATAGCGCAACTCGTATATACGGATGAACATACTATTTTACTGCATGTATATAATGCGTATTAAAATCATATAGTATGTATAAAATATTATACAATAACGTTTTTATAGTATATTTTATGAGGTAAAAACGATTTTACAATATTGTGCAAACATTGGTAGGTACGTGCAAATGTGCGCGCACATAAAATAGAAATCCTGTGTAGTGAGCCCTGCGTAGAAAGTGTATATTATTATAGTTATAATGTTATGTATGCACGGGATTTTTCATGAATAATAATGATGACTGTAGTGTTTTAACTAGGGTGCGTGTGTGGGTACGTATGTACGGACGACGGGTATAATACGGATAACGCGGTACACATAATATTATCATTATTATTATTATTATTATTATTATTATTATTATTATTATTATTATTATTATTATATGCGCGGCCGAGTCGACTTGAAAAGCGCGTTCGGCGGTGGCGGTGGCGGCGCGGTGCATACCGGTTTTCGGATGGCTCTCTTTACCCGAGCACAATTGGTACAGGCAGCGGCGGCGAGGTCGTTTTGAAACCACTTTGTCTATACGTGCCAACCTCAGATCATGATCCCACACCGACGCGCAGCGCGCACGCGCGTGTGTGATACCGATATACTTGCCGCCGCCGGTACCGTACATACAAAAATAATAATAATAATAATATACAAAATATAATGGGACCGTATACACACGCGCACGCACGCACGTACTCCGTTCTCGTGTGCGTGCGTGCGTGCGTACGTATATTATAATATTGTACACGCGGCGGCGGCGGCGGCGCTCGTACGCGTGCGGTCCGTGTGCCAACGCACTCTCGACCCGCGACCGAGACTCGAGTACGCGATATTATTATTATTATTATTATTATTATTATACCTGTAATACACGCATGCACCGTGCTCGACTGCACCGTTTGTACATTATTGTTAAATATTGTTAATACTTATTTATGTATTACCATTTTATAATAATAAATAATATAAAACTGCACCACTGTAACTAATGTATTACTATCTTTTTTTTTTTCAAATATTTTTCTCATGAATACTAATTTACATTACATATATATTCCTTAAAGTCCAAGATTATGATGGAATAGAGAGTTACCAGTTACATTCAAATTTATTATTAAAGGAAATAAAATGACTTATCCAGTACTTATATAATCACATTACAATATATTAGATTGACATTGAAATGAATATAATTAGGTATAATTGAATGATATTTAAAAAATATCATCTGATTATGTTACTAATGTTAGTATGTTACTATATACTTCTAAGTTATTTAATTAATAGTACATATATAAATCTAGCAATGGACAAAATAATAACCTTAAGAAAACATCATAATATAGTTTAACAAGTTGACTATACGAATAATATTGTTGTACGTGTTTTGTTGTAACACAATGCTAACCGTTATATCGTAATTAACCAACACACAATTAAACGTGGCGATCGAATTATGAAAATACCGAAGAGACCACTCCCGCGGTTTTTTTCAGCAATTAGATTTTTTCAAATAAATCTTCAGAGTGCGCAACGTTCAAATATGATCACTTATATTATACAAGTATACAAACACAATCAACACAAAATGATGTGTATGATATTATATTATTCAGCATACATTCATACTTGTACCACTTGTATCTTGTACAAACGGTCGGTAATAGTTTTCCTTTTCTATGCAATACAAATTTAATACGTTTATATTATTGTGTATATTATACATGATATTGTGGTGAAACTGTAATACGATTTTGGACTTACGGTAAATAAGACTTCGTCTCCTCCATTCCCAACAAATAACAATACCATCAACAATTATTATCTCGAATTAAAATGACTACAATAAGATGAAGTGGTGTACTAGTTAGTAGTTACTAGTTACCTATAGTAGTATATATCTATACAAACATATTATCGAACTACATAACTACATATGATACTATTAATATTAGAAAGTATACATAAATATATTGTACAAAGTTTCAAATCATTTTAAATGTTCAAATGACAATGTGTAAATCATTTATAGTAAAAATAAGTGAAATATTTACAACATTTTTTTCAAGTTTTTTGATTAATATTCTAAGAATTTAAGTGTGCCCTTGCTCATAAGTTATAATTGCAAATGCATCATCCTCAAATTGTAATGGCTGTTTAGTTGTAATTATAAAAATCTGGTATGCTATTTATTTTAAGGGGAAATCTTTTTTCTTGTACAAATTGTATTTATTTATAGACATTTGAAATAAATGATAAATCACTATATTCGAAAAACAGTTATGCGAGCGAAAGCGGTGTAGACGAGTAATTTATAGGTATTGCATACCTATTACATATAATTCTTACTCAAAAAAGTGTCAACACTTATTTAATATTTTATCTAAAAATATTTTTAGTTGCCACACCCAAAGATTGAAAATGTAATAATTAATAACTATGAACAATATTTATAAAGATAATCTGCATTTATGCTGTATTGCTCTATTTCAAACTTTTAATTTAAGTTGGTAATAATTTTTTTCATAATTTTTAACTTTTTAATAATAATTTAAGTTTTTTAATGATATAGATTGCATTGCATAAAATTAAGTCTAGTTATTTTTATAAAAACAGGTATTTTTTTCCTTGAAGAGGTATATAACAAAATCAAAAAAACATGTTCCTTTGAACTCGATTATTTTAAAGAATTATATACGTAACATGTAAATATAAATACGTAGTGGGTATTATACTATTATGTATATATAGTGAACTGTGATATACGTGGTATACATTTTTTAACTGTTTCACAGGCTTGAGGCTAAACTAGACGTATTTCATCGCATATATAGTACCGTACAATTTGTTCTCAACTGGCTCGAGTATATTATCTCGGACACGTATCACGTTCTAGAAGGGAGGCCATAGAGTCCTGTAACTATACCTTATAAATGTAAATAAAAAAAAAATTAAATTCGTTAGATTGAATCCAAATTTATTTATTTATTTTTTGACAAAGAAACCGTAGGACGCTTTTCTATACCCACATCACTCCAAATAATATAATTAAATACTTACTGTTTGTATGTTTGTTTCATTTGATAATTTATCTTAATGAGTAATTCATTACAATGTCAAATCAATTTATCTGTTAGATCGTTGTTAAATTAATCTAAATAGATGTTAAATCATCTGATAATGTCAATAACTATTGAATAGGTATATCCTTTTCAATATTGAGTATGGGCTAAAAAAATACTATATTTTTTTTGTAACACTGTTGACTTAATGCATCTTAAACCAATAACCATTATTTATTAACCATCGTATAGTGGCAAATGATTCTTCAACTTTATCCATTGTAAACGCATATTTATTGAAATTTTGAATATTGTATAACCATACTGCATGCAATAATTTGAAACTAGTCATATTGAATAGACATAATTTCACTAAATTCGAGTAAAACTGTTTTAAACTGTTAGCTATTTAATTATTTTATTTGGCACATACAATATATATAAACAGTTTTAAAGTTGTATAGACATTTTACTTGTAAAATGAAGCACATAATTGTGACTCAATAATGTTGGCACAAAAAATAGTACATAAACCATAAATAAATTAGGTTTACTATATTGATGTTAACTATATCTATCCTAAATTATTGACATTTATGCTTCAACCTTTTTTTTTTTAATTTTACAAAATAAGTGTTTGTACAGAATAAACATCCTGGTGTACTGTTGACAACAGTGTAATATATTTGTGTGTATTTAACGTTATTATGATTAAACATATTGAGTAGTGACTTAAGTGTTAGGTAAATCAATATATTTATGTGTTTTTATACTTCATGTAATAATATATTGACGCATCAATATCTGTTGGGTTTTATTAAATTTTTATTTACTTATAGTTCTTATAGACCCGTAAAAGTACATTTATCATGATATTGTAATGGAACTGGCATCTCTTAAGGAGTGTCTCAATTCATAGTTTTGCTTTTATGAGTTCCGGAAACTATGAATGTCCTTTATAAAACGTGGGAATAAGATGTGGGGCCAGATCATGTCTTTAATATAAAACGGGAAATAAAGATTTTTTTTAATCTGGCATTTTAACGGTAACGTCGCGTTGTAGATTTTGATTGATTATTATTTTACCCATTTAAACATTTTTAACAATATGATATATGTATTTAATAATGGTCTTTACATAAAAAGAAAATCATGATAATATCCTATTATTATTGTACATACTAGTTGTTAATGCGACATATGTACGTGACGAATTGTCCTGTCGGCATTTTTTGCGTCTTTTAAAACCGTATATAATAATATGGTTTCAATATACCTCTCCAGGAACGACGTCGACGTGTATATCTAGTTCTCATTGAAGTACATTCGTATATATATATATTATTAGGTATGTACAAACTGGTACTCATACAATACATATATTATACATGTGTCATGTATGGTAATAGTATGTAGGTATATTATATATCAAAGCAGGCGCCCGAGTATTCTATTCGGGTTGATTTTATCGCTCCGACGAATTTATCGTTTTTTATTTTTCACATAAAAATTAAAACGTTTAAATATCATGTACATATACTTTCACGATGATAACATCACTTCATGTATTCACGACTATTGTGTACATATATTACAATTTTGACGCCTCTAATAAGCAATTATATTGTGTGAGTGCTGAAGATGTCGCCGGGAACGACGCTATGTGTGTATATATATATATGTATATATGTACACCACATAATATATTATATTACATATTGTTTAAATAATTAATAATAATAATAATGATGACAATACATGGTAATAATGTTATGATAGGTATATAAACCTACTTGGACCGTCACTGAATATATACATGTACCGATTAGGTATAACCGGCCTATAGTGAATACGTCGTCACTAATAATATGACGCGTTTCCGACAATAATCATTTTTAGCTTCAGAGGCGGTAAACGATCAAAGAAAGTTTATTATACATAATGTCGGCGTGACAAGTCTGGACACGGCTTTTAGTATTATAATATATACTTCTTGTTTTTAGTTATTTTATTTTTTCACCAAGAATATTCACATGACTTAAAATTTTATGCGTGTAACAGTTTATAAATAAGTATATTATTATGTATATAATATATGTATGTAGATACATTTAAAACTACGTCGTTGTAATGATATTTTACTCTCTCTGAGTGCTTACGTGTGGCAATGTGGCATACTGGCATCTATATACACACTAATTATTAAAACACAGACAGTAATACATAAACATAATATAATATATGTATTTTTTATTTTTGAAACAAATCATTTATAATTTTCGCTATGAAACAACTTTTCACAATCAAGTATCAACAATATGTTTATTATAGTACATATTACATATATATCTTTAATATTATTACATGTAATATGGTATCTGAGATACAAATAAATATTTATTGATTTTTCTGTTTGGTTTTAGAACTTTAGAATGCGCGAACGATACATTTATTAATTTTGTTACACACACATATAATTAATAATAATTTAGAATAAATACGTTTTAAATTTGTCGAAGAAAACATATTTTTATCCCTTAAAATAAAAAATGTAATATATTATAAAAATTCTACCGGATATAGTAGCTATATTCTCTACCGCAAAGCAAGAGCAAATAAAAACATTTTACAGCCATACATCTAGGTATAACAAAAAAAAAAAAAATCTCTCACAAATATAATAATGTATGTAAATATAATAAATAATATAATAGACGTACATAAATATATAAATTTTTTCGAGTATAAAATAAGTCAACGAGAATGAAACCATGACTAGGAATAAAAACATGATATATTGGTAAATTAATGAATTAAAGACGTAGCTGATACATAAACATGTAGCCCTAATTTAAATAATTAATATTACATAACAATTCTTAGATACTTGAATATTAACAACTTTGAACTTATATAGTCATAACTTGTTGACTTCTAATAAGTTATAACTATTTTTACAATATTTATTATTTTTATAATTTGAAAACAATTTAAAAATTAAATACATAATGCATCTAATCTAAGGAGGTATTAAATTTCAATTAATTTTATTTATTGCAGTTGTTTAAACTTTTTTCCCGGTACACTATTTTTATAGCACATTTGAGAGTTAAACTTCTCCATTTATATTCATAAAAAAAATGTTTTTGCATTCAGTTACATAGGTATGAATGTATAATATGAAAAATTGGCATCATAATGAGTGTGTATGTTTTATAATAAAAGAAATATGCAATTTTACATTATGACAATGTGGGTAGGTTGAATTATATATCCTTTTTATTACATATTATAGTAGTATTTTACATATAAAGTAATCTACGTATAGCATATAGGTATGTTAAGTTTCTATTTCCCTCTCTCTAAATTCATTTAAATTTAAGGATAATATCATATTATTTAGATGCAATATATCATGATATTTTTATTATATTAGATTTTTTGTGAGGAAGTATTTTACAAAATTTACTTATTTATATATTACTCATTATCTAGATCACATATATACCGGACGTTTGACGTTACACAATGTAATCCTGATTTTATAGAATGACTATGACATTCAAATTTTCGAAACATAATATTATTAATTTAACACCGATCACCGATAAAACATATTGATGTGAGGATACACGCGTTCGTTCGCGTGCACCTGCACACATTCACACACACACACACACACACACACACACACAAATGAATACTTTTACAAACACGCTATGTAAATATGCATACGCATCGTAAGAGTATAAAGCGTATCTATATAGTACACTGTAATAATTTTCTATTCATGTATTCATATATATATATATATATATATTTAGTATTATACAATAACGATGCTTAATGATACAAATACTATCGTTTGATATCGTCGAATCATTGCAATAAAACCAAATTCACTAATTTAAACAAACAAATAATAACAACGCTATTGATATTTAAATAACAGTGCTGTGTGACAGTGATAGAATATAATATATAAGCGTTTACATAAATGCTTTGTATTATAACATTAAAACCGTTTACATTTCGTTACCGTCGTAAACGAAACAACGCTAAAATAATTATGGTCCTATGGTCCCTCGAATTTCACCGCAACCGCGAGATTTCTATTGTACGAATAATAGTATTATAATGTAACTACGTATACACTATACATAAATACATATGCATAAAAAATAAGCATAGATACACACCCACCGGTGTAATTATTTACTAGGATGAAATAAATACGACTTAGACAGGTCCAACGAGAAATTAATTCAACGACGCTGCGTCTAATAATAATATGCTCACGTATCTATTGTACATCTCGTGTCTACACAGCATATTATAATATTACGCACGGTATATACATGCCGCCTAACCTACAACTATTTAATGTACCTACTCTACCGTCTTCGCGGGCGCACATTTTGAGAGGAGCGAGATTTCCCATAGATTTTTAATTTTTTTTTTTTACCTCCGATGTGCAGACTCGCGTATACATAATAGGTATATAACGCATATGCCGTGTTCAACCGCGCGTGGGAGTCTAGCTATTAGCGAATATTCCAGACGAGCGCATGGGTGTAGGTAATATGTACGCGACGACCGAGACTATAATATAATATTATACGGGTGTATAATACATAACCGCATTCATCTCGGGACGAAATCAAATATTACACACACGCGCGCCGGTTTTAAGTATTCGGATAATTTATCATGCCTTTTAGGGGCGATGCGAAATCATCATTGTTGTTCTTTTTCTTTCTTCTTCTAATCTTTCATCGCTCGTATACCTACACGTAAATAATACAATATACGTGGTATATATAGGTACACGTAAACAAACGAGTATAATACACATTAAATATTATAATAATAATAATAATAATAATAATAATAATAATAATATTAATAACGCGTTGAAAGGGTGACGTTATTTGTTTCGGTTCATTCCGTTCTACATAATATTATGTAGCCTGCAGTATAGATATGCAATAAACACAAAATAAAAGAACGCATATATACGCACGCATGCGTCGGTGGCATAATAATAATATATTTATAATATCGATAACAATAATTCGTAGGTGGTATTTACTTATTATATTATACACACGTGTATCATAATAATAGCTGCGCGCTGGGTATCGAAATGACATTGGTAAAGAGAAAAAAAAAGGAAAAGAAAATGTTGACAGAACTTATGTCAAATATACAAGTGTAAAACCACATAAATCACGGTGGTATATTTTATTATAATATTACTATAGTATCACGAGCGTGCGAACGCGAATAATAGTGATTTCTATTTCATTTTTTCCCGTATTCTCTCGTGTTCAATCGCCTTTGTTCGATCGTGTTTTGGATAGTGACACACGTATGTTATATACATTGGCGTATGTTTGTTTGGTTTCTATTTAATTTCAAGCCGTTAAGACGATAGGAACATCGGATAGTGTACGGTACATAATATTACAATGGACGGATATGACATATTTTGTGATACATTATATTTTGATGAAAAAAACATTTTAATATTGATTCTATTAATTTAAGATAAAATATTTGCTCTGAAGGGAAAAAAATAATCCCCGTTATTATATTGTTGCGAAAAATCGCATTCACACAAACGCCTATACAGGATAAACATTTATTTTTTAACGCACGTTTATTTTTTGCCCGAGATATTTTACGACCGTAATTTCAAACCCATAACATGTACCTTTACGTGTATTGATCGGCGACGGTGTATGTGAGCGTGTGTGTGTGCGTATGCGTGTGTATAAATACATACATTTACATGTATAACAATATACGTATATAGGTACCTACATGGTATTCCGATATATCCATGTGGCATAACGCGGAAGAAAAATTACTTTAGTAATAATATCGTGTTCCTTTCAGACCTTTTGGGTTCTGTGTCCGCGGGAGGTGGGCTAATGGTGTTTGCTTTGATCCTGTCCATATAATCGTTCAACCTGTACCAGGTTTTGACAATGTACATAATAACGCGTGTGACCCGATCGCATGCGTATACGTATGTACCTATACACTTATATTGTATAAAACATATACACACACACACACACACACACACATATATATATATATATATACATACACGTGGACACGCGGAGCATTTGTATTCCAATTTCGACAGACGACCGCGTCACTGCGCTTAATAGTAGTTTATGGTCCATATAGGTGTACACGCACACACCACGTATACATAGCGGTTTCAATAAGGAATTTCGCTCGGCTTCATCGATAATATACCGTGATGATATAATATAATAAAAATTTTGGTAATACACACTTTCGAGTACACGAGTGGTTCGCAAATAGGTGTGTTCAAGCGCGACCAGTGTCGGATTAAAATCTCGTGCTACTCGGGTGCAATTGCAACGATCAGAAAAAAAAATTGATTGATATAATTTATCGGGTTTTCGTATAGGAATTTGGAGTAGAAAATTGACCTATAATTTCGATGAGCAAAAATAAAAAAGTGTGGATGTGTTAATATACATTTTAAGATTAGAATTATTTTTTTTTCTTCAATTATTAATATCAATATTTAATTATAAATCAATGTTTTTTTTATACAATGTTATTTTTTAATAATGTTATTTCATTATATCATGATTTATTAATTTATACTTATTTCATTGAATAAGTCTAGGATAGTGTTTCCCAACTTTTTCTATTCTACGCCCCTTTTAAAGATTTTCGAAAACCTTGCACTCCCCTTTTATTTAAAAAACATTTTTTTTTTTTTTTTTATATAGGTACCTACTTTAAAAATAATCTAAGAAATAGTGATTTAGTGGAATCTTAATCAATAAGTCCTGTATAATTACAATAACCTGTCGTTATTAATATTTCATTGTTTCCCTCCTTTGTACAATTTAACTTTGTGATGACAGCTTGTACCTCCCCAGCAATGTATACCCCCCAGATTGGGAAATACTAGTCTAGGACTTGCATCTGAGGCCCCTGTGAATTGCATCATCCCTTTTTACTCTAATACTGTATAAACGGTAATAATAACGGCTGTAGACGGACAAAATATATAATGAATATTAAATGTTCGACTTTGAACTTCAAACGTTGGACCATTGGAACTTGGAACATAATATATATTATACGTAGAAACCAAACCAAATCAATAGAAACACGGTTGCGGCATCAATTGATAATTTTTATAAAAAAAAAAAAAAAAAATGTTACCCTTTTCAACGTCTAATAACATGATTACCAATATAAATAATTACATAAAGTATGTACAATCAATAATATCTTACGTATAGCGTTAAATATAACCCGAATGACCTATAATAATAATATCGGTCATATAATATTCGCCTGAACTGTTTATTAATAGCAAATAATACATTCGTTATAATCACCTGCAGTTACATAAATTATTATATTCAGTTAATTATTGAAATAAATAACGGAAGAAATTTAATTTCAATGCAAATTTATTAAGTTGGAATGTTGTTAAACAAAGTGATCACTGCGTACAGTCGAAAGATTTGAAACGAATAGATTAATTCGTTTTATATTGCAGGCTTCAACCGGGTTAATTTTTGAGCGGTTAGACTTGTAAAAATATTTCAATTTTATCACTTATAGACTCAGTAGCTTTTGATACCCTGCCGGTGGATAAGTTTTTTTTTTTTTTTATAACAGAGAAGCAATTCGATTTAATATTCACTAATACTCGCGGTAACATCCGCTTAATCAACATAAAACATCGTATTTAAATCGTATTAATCTATTACATATAAAAATAGAAATCTTGTTAACGTAACTTAAACAATACTCTTTTATATCTATTATTTGTGATGGGTCAATTACGAGGTCGATGCATTTTAGGTCAGACACGGCCGCTCGGGTGCCGTCTTTGCTTCTACTCTATATTACAATATTATTATTAAATCGAGGAAAACGAAACATGGGAAAAAATTAGCTGCAACTTAATTTATATATTTATGCGTATAAATAATTGATATAGCATTTGTTTTTGTTATCTTAAAATTTCAGCACCGATAAATTGAATATAGGTTCATCCACTAAGCAAAATATACATAAACTATGTGATCTTCTAATAAAAATAAATTATTTACATAAGAAAGTGATGAACATGGAAAACATTTATAATTAAATCTTAAACATAAATAAAATAACTATACTCAACGTATAATAATGAATAGACTTGACGACTATAAAGGCATACGTGTACCGAATAACACCAACAAAATTATTTTAACGTGAGGCACTTGAATTGGTCTCAGATGATTGAATAATGATTAGTATTATTTTCATACATATAAATATGTACAATTATATGCGAATTATATTAATATTATAATAATTTTAAATGATTAGGAAGGAAAGAATATTTTAGACAAAATTACTGTCTTCTTCGTGGTAGGATATAGGGCGGCCTTGTTGTTCTCGGACGAGTAATTGATGAGCAGCAGAATCCATTTCCTCTCTGGTCATATTTAACGCTTCCCGCAATTCTTTGGACGTGTTCTTCACAAACACTGGATCACAGTATTTCCCAAGGCCTTGTTCTGCTAATATCTGTATCAAAAACGAAGTAAGTAATGCGTGCCACGATATTCACGTTTATTGAATAGTTAAGAATATATATATATATATATATATAATATAATATACGTAGGACTGAACTATAACATTTACAACTGTACAAACTATCATATTTAAATATTTAATACATTGTAATTTGTAGGTAATAGGTATATTTAATGAAAATTACACAATTTCACAAACCTCATGTTAGAACAATCGTTAAAATGTTTTATGATGTAAACTTTATACTAACATTTAAATTTAAATTAACATTTTACAAAGATTGGTTTACACTGTTTAAAGAATATAAATTGAAATGCATTCAGACTACCGTTGTCTATAATTATTGCTGAATAGAGTGGTAAACTGTCGTAGTCCAGATTAAAAATCATTTTTTTAATCGATATGGTGTATTGTAAACATAAGTAACATTTAATGTCACTATTCACTTTAAAGATTGTATGTATGAAATATTTAGTTATAACAATAATATGTCGAACCAAATCATGTAAAAAGGAAAGAATTATACAAAAATACTGCTCGTTATAACTATTTCAAACACTTTATAAAGGAACGTATTAATTATATTTAAACTGTACGCCCGACAGATCAGATTATTTTATATCGCTGCTTTTGCGATTCGCTCTAGTGGTGGGCATATCCGGATTTAAAAAATCCGGATTATTAGGATTTATCAAATCCGAATTTAGTGAATCCGGATTTGATAGGTAATCCGGAGTATCCGGATTATTCAATTCAATTTTGCTGTTCGATGTCTCATTTTTAAATTCTAATTATATTTAAATTCATTAACATACATTTTTGAACGGGTATATTATATTTCTGATGCATTCAACTACCAGTGTTGTTTTGTGTTTAGCAATAAAAAAAATTAATTAATCTGAATAATCCGAATAATCCGGATAATTCGGAAAATCCGGATTTGAATATTCGGATATTCGGAAAATTCAGATATTCGGATTTGATGCCCATCCCTAATTCGCTTAATTTTGTAATTTAGTAATTTCAGTTGACTTACGAATATTAGAAGTAATTAATAAACGATCAAAAATGTAAATACCCTTCCAACGAGGCTTTCTGCTGATCCAACTACTTCGGCTGCATTCAGTCTATCTTCTACGGGACTTCCAGGTACAGAATGTGATAACCTGGTTAAGGGAATGGCTCCGTTCATTTCGTCTTTACTACTACCTGTATACAATTAATTGAAATTTTCTTACAGAATTTAAATAAAAACCAATACGCACAAATGAAAAGGGCTCTGAAGAAGAATTATGAAGGATCATATTCAATCACTTTCCAAATTGATAGATAAAATGTAAATTATTTTTAAAAAAAATAGTTAAATTATCAAGGTAGAAATTTGAGAATTAAATAATAACAAAACTCGGTATATGGCGAATTTTGAAATAATTTCAACCATTTTTAAATCAGAAGTATATAAATGGTATATATAAATATATATATATGACTGTCGCGATTGTACTAGGAGTAAAGATTTTTATAGTAATACTAATAAAAATAACTAAATATACAAATATTTAAATTTAAATAAAATATCTTAAAAGCCCTTGAAATTTGCATCATATTTTATTATTATTTAAAATATTGTGTTTTACAGTTAAGGTTACACATCAATATGGAATGAAGCTGTACATGAAGCATCGGTAAAATATTATATTATTATATCAGTATTATACCTTTAAAGTGAAATGAAGCGCGTTGTAAAATATGCACAGTTCGATGGTTATTACGGTCGTATAGCAATCTGCTAGCACTGCGTTTGTGAAAGGGCACGTATACATTATCCTCGCCCAAGTTCGATATGTTATCATCAGTGTCGGGGCTTCTGCTTAGCCAATCGTTATGGGGATATCCTCTAATGGTAGCGTTTCAAGTAAAAGCAACAACAACAGCAACAACAACAATATCAATATGTTAGCATTACGTGCATCGTTATTATTACAATATTATGACGTATCATCCGACGTTATGTTAACATTGCATTCACGTCAATATTTATTTTATTATTTTATTATCATACATGGTACTAAAATAATCATATAAATGTAATATTATATCACTATAGTTTTTTCAAGCTTAGGCCGTTTTAGAACGCACAATATTTTAGTTAATATCACGGTTATAGATACTATGGCTGCGCGACGGCTTATAATGGGCTGCAAGGAATAACGTCCAAAAAAGTTCTTATCAAAATCGACAAAAACCTGCTTGCTGCTAAAGATCCTTATGGATTATTTTTGTACTCATTTTTGACGCAATATATATATATATATATATATATTTAGATGTATCTATATCTATATACTATTAATATCATTATTGATAATCCGCTGTGCCGGCGAGGGCGCTGTTGTTAAGCAGATTTTTGTCTAATTTGATTAGAATATATTTTTAATCCGTTTTTCTAATACCGTTTCGCAACCATAGTATCTATGCCGTGGTTAATACACTGCAAGCTGATAATAATAATATATTACCGCGCGGCGCGCGCCGATCTACTATACATTAGAATACCTTGATATCAATAAGGCACTCTACTGCATACATGTATTATGAATTTATGAACAATAATGATTCTCGACAGTCACAAGAAAAAAAAAAACTTATCAGCTCTGAAAACTGGTATAAACCCGAAGTATGAATTGTTTGAACGAGGGTGTAAAAATACAATAAAAGTACCTATTTGTTTCCGTTTCCAAATCAATTAAGAACGAATTAATAGTATATAAGATAAGTAAACGATCGTTGTGATCGGTGAATGTAATGCGTAATAGGCGTACGGTGTCGGCATATTAATGTAAATTGGATTCGGTTATAGTATAATAGTAATGCTACTCGTACAATAAAACAGAATTATGTAACTCGTATGATTAAAATTACAATGTTAATGACTTGCACATGGTAAAAGCAGTTATACTATTAATTATTGTTATACAGTTGCGTGTAACTAACTACTCAAAGTAAAGTTCAAAATGGAATCACTTATTCTGGGTTTAGGGTCTGTGTTAATGTTTACTGTGATCCCTAAAAACAGCATCTTTCTTACCATTAAAATTACGCATTTGAACGGGTGAACGTCTGAAATATACATACATTTAAAATCTTGCGTCATTTGTACATCATACTCATTATTTGTTTTGGCTAAAAGACAAAAGTGCCTTGCGTTAAGAGAATAAAGACTGTGTCCTAAACTTAATAATATCTATAAAATATTATAACGCATAATCGATATTTGACTCTTAGATTAGCATAGGCAATAACATACTTATAGAGGTATATTATATTTACCCATACGTTTAATTTATTTTACTTTATAAATGTATTCTTAAATTCATTATTGTTTTACAGATATTAAATTATACGTTTCAGTAACTGGTTTTTTTTTTATTTGAACAAAGCGAAAAATATTTTACTTTTACTAAAAAATAATAGGACACTGTTTTATTCTACAGGGTGTGTTATGATATTTAATATAAATAATATCTATAACTATTCAATTTGATCATTTATAGATTTGAAGTTAATACATGGATTTTGTCTTTTTCAGCAGAACAATAGGAATGTAAATAGAAATCAAACTTTTTTCTCAAAGTATAATACAATTATTATACTTCAAATAGTTTTATTTTAATTTTGTATGAACGGGTTTTGTTTTGGATATTCAATCTCCGATATTGAACTATAATGATTATTTAATTAGTAATTACCAATTAAAAGTTTTAAATTAGAAACATTTTATTTGGCATACAACTCTTATAAGGTAACATAATTAACAGTCTTGTAAAGAATACATTTGAAATAATTTAAAGAAATTCTCAATCATACATAAAACAGCATAGAAAATGTATTTATTTGTTGATCTATGTTTTAAAAACCTAATTAATAAATAACGATTAATCATTGAGCAATGATTCGAATAAAAAGGTCTTAAAAATAAAATGTGTGACTATATGCTGACTGAATAATCGCATTTAAAATAATATATTAAATGAGTAAAGGTATACCTATGTGTTACATCTATGTGTATACTCTATAGCATAGTATTTTGAAAATTTAATTAATTGTTTGTATTACGTCACCCGAAAGTCCTTAACAACACTGTCAATTATAGTATGCCATTAGTATTAATACTAGTATATATTATATTTCTTCTTAAATTGTATACATTTATATGTTTGAATATAATTTTTTACCTATGTAGTGAAACAGATCCATTTTGAATTTTGGTATCTCGCTGCAGTTTGGCATAGTTGTTGGGTAAATTATCTACTTCGATTGAACTCGATGGAGACAGCTATAGTGAAAGAACCCAAGGGTAGTTAGTTATTATCATAATGATTATTTTTTAAATTTCTTAACTTTAACACCAAATTTATATTATATTAATCTTAAGAAATACCTTTGTCACATTTCTGCCTGACACTTGTAAATAGTTTTTCTGAAAAATTCATAATTGCTGTGATATTATAAAATATAATTATTTAAATCATAAATATAAATATTTATATTACAATGAAAAATCAAAACAATGTTAATTCGCAATCGCATTACACAGTGAGTTGTTACTTGTTAGCATCCTTTTTAATTTCATAATCAATAATTTAGGTTTTTGTCGTACAATAAATACTATTATCTTATAATACTTGAAGGTTATTGTTTATTGTTTCATTAAATTAAAATACGATATTATATAATACACACATTTAAAACCATTTCGTTGTTCAATGAATCGATTTCTATGAGTATAATACAAAATATTAATTCAACAACACATTTAACAATTTCATTATAAAATTAATTGTTCTTTTGAATTAATTAGATATTGCTTCATATTTTTATTATGTATTTATTCCTCTAAGGATACTTCTGAAATTATATTCATTTAAATAATAATGCAGTTGATATAAATTTCCAATTTATTTTTGTATCTAAAATAGCAAAATATCAACAATGAATAAATATATATTTTAAACTTTTAAAGTAATTTTTTTGATAACTTTTATGGTATTTTACATAAACAGGAGAATAACTAATTTGTAAATATTATGTATAAATAATTGTATGGTTTTGTAAAATATACTTATTCAATTTTGATTTACTTAAACTAACTGTGTTATTATTGCTATTATTCTTTTTGCATTATTATATTAGGTTTAAGTAAGTTATTATTATTATTATTATTATTAGTGAATTACATTGATTAACAATCAATAAAACAGTTTGAAAGTATGATATTTATAGTTAAAGAAAACAGGATTTTATACTTTATATTAACAAGTGTTTTTAGAGAGTCCGGTGATGTTGGTATATTTTAATAATTTGTTGAGCAACCATATGTTAAATTTTTCCAAGATTCTAAGTTATTTACCACGCTGTTAATCCATATGGATATATGGTTATTAAAAATATCAAACATTGATCATAAAATCTTAGATAAAAATAGTGTACCTATATTAGAACACTACAAACATAAATATTTCATCATGGTAGGTACAATTATAAATTATGCCAGTGTAAAATTTTAAGTGTTAACGTATTTTAAAATTTTTTAATACTTAACAAAATTTAAAGTTTAGTTACAGTACTATCATTTGAATAATATTGTTACAATATTAATTGACGATGTACGATTGAAGACCTGCATTTTTATCACATAATAAGATTAATTAAATATCATTTAACAAATGATGGGACACCGCGCACATAATGAATATAGTTCTAACATCATGAATTATTTGTATACATTTTATTGATTTATATAAATAAACGAACAGTTCAATTATATAGGTATAATACCTGCACACTAGACCAATTATTTAAAAATCTATCTTGGATGTATAGGTAATTAAACCTCGAAATAAACTTTATTTATAATTTTTTCATAAATATCTTGTTTAATTGTGCGGAGCCATCTTACTAAATTCTTTATCCTGATAATATTCAAGATAAATAATATCTATAATTTCTATGATTCTATTGCGTTTTAGTGACACTCAAGTGTTTAAAATGTTAACGAGCATAATATGAATATATTCTAGAACACATGATTAGTCAGGTAGGTCATAGTGAAAACTGGAATTGTAATCGAGTATTGTCTATAAACAGCATTCTAAATGCAAATACATATCAAGCTTTTAGTAACTATAAAATAATTATAATATGTCAAGCTTATTCAAATGGCATGTATTAACACGTATTATTAATAATATAATTGTATCAGCTTACTACCAACTACGTTAGAGCCTAATTCGCTAATTTTGTTAGTAAGCCTAAGATTTAACTACGCGCAAATATAGAATTAGTAATTATAAGATATAACAGCTGTTAGTGTTCTTAAGTGTTATCAAGAGCTGCAATTGAATAGTTCACCAAGTACATAGCTTACATGCTTTTTTTTCGAATGAGTATTGCTTACTCTAAATGACCGTTTCAAACTGCCCGTCCTACGTCTCATTGATGACCACACGCTGCCAAAGAGCGAGTGATTTCTCTTCAAATTTATAAACGGTTTAAGAACGGTATTTTTTAATTTTTCATCAAAAAATCAATTATTAAATTTAAAATAAATACCCTATGCGACGGTTCGGGATTGTCATCGATGAGCTCGTCCAGGTTTCCAGATATAGCTCTTTTGATTTCAGGACCCGCGTCGTGCAAAGTTCGCAAACCAGCCTGTATAAATAATATACTAACACGCATTAACGCGATGTGTAAAAATATTGTGAAATAATCATTATAGCACAATCAATTTAACGCTGTGCAACAAATACTATAGTATAATAAGATCACCTGAAGTGTAACGGTATTTCGCGCTTCTTTGTCGCCTTCTTTCAATTCCTGTTCTTTTCGTTTTTTGAACCGACGGAAATAATCTTGAATCAAGAAGGTCGCGTAGAACTTACCCACAGTCACTTCATCGTCAACTATATTACATAACAACAGTATTATTGGAATCGATACGTACTGGTACTGTGCGTATATACGATATTACAATAAATATAAAATAAATGCTCGCGATAAAACGGCTAACATACCTCCCGGAGGTGGCACAACTTGGTCAAGAAGTTTCGGGCTGGTACGTTTCCAAATCTTTTTAATGACAGCTCTTAACTCTGCGTTCGCGTCATCGATGTTGCCCTCGGATTTTATGTGCAACGAAGTTCGGACAACAGCAAACAGTGTCGCATTGAACAGCACCGTGCCGTCACTATTTAAGGGCATGTTCATGGAAACCAGTCTCTGTAATCACATAAAACATATTTTAAATACCACATCGATTTAATTAATTACACGTTCAATTTACGTTTCCCAACGAATATTTTATACCGCTCTCACGACGACGACGAGTAACCATGATTAGGTATATTGGGCGTTAACAAATCATACAAATTACGCGAAAAAGTACGTTAAATGCCTTACCTTACACGCCACTCGGTGTGGACAAAGTTTACCAAATCCCAGAGGTGGTGATATTTTTCTCAACAACGTCACGACGTCCAGATGTTTTATTCTGCCTTTGGCGTCGGGATCGTACTCACTCCACAGCCTGATAAATTCGTCCAAATGATGCGGTCCCAGTATGGACCAATCTCTGGTTAAGTAATCAAAATTGTCCATAATGACAGCGACGAACAAATTGATAATCAGGAACGAGCATAACACGTAAAACGAAATGAAATACGGAAAAGCGAAATCGGAGCCGCAGCAGTTGTCATCTGTTTTATCAGCACCGCTGTCGCAAAATACTTCGTTTGGCCGGTAAGCACACGACATCATAATATCTTGCCAAGCTTCACCTATTCGTGCATAGAAAATAATAAAACATTACAATGAACAACACGTCTTCGTCGTCGATTTCGATTAATTTTAAAAAATCACCCGTAGCAGAGCGGAATAGAATGAGGACTGCTTGGGGGAACGTTTGAAAATGGTTATTCCTATGAATTGCAGAATCCTCGGTGTCTTTTGCTATCCTTCCAAAGATCTATAATAACATTGTTTTCATTTATTTATTTATTTTTTGAATTTGTCTACAACCCAAGTAATAATATTATGCAACAGTTCAAGTTTATACCTGCATCCCAATAACTGCGTATATGAAGAATAACATAACAATCAGTAGAGCGACGTACGGTAGAGCTTGAAATGACTTGATGAATGTCCATAACAACGTTCTTATACCATCGCCACGACTTAATAATTTAACTAGACGCATAACGCGAAATAGTCGAAAAAAGTTAATTGAAAGTTTTCTGTCTTTTTTCTTAGGCATGTTGGTGATGGTAGGAGGCTAAAATAAATAACAAATAATTAAAAATGGAAATTTTTAAAATTAAATACACGATATATACTTACTGATAAATTTTCAACAACAATATCAATGAAACTTCCCAGTACAATAATGAAATCAAAAACATTCCATGCGTCACCAAAATAGTTCTAAATAATAATTACAATTTGTATTAGCAAAATCTTTGTACAAAGTTTAGTTACTACAGTGTAGTTTTCAATTTTTCAATAAGCACAGTCGTTTATCGAGTATACATAATATAGGTCGTGGTATGCTATTAATCTCATTATTAATACAAGTCAATCAGATTTTCACTCGAGTCAACAAAAATTATTTAAACCTGAACTAAAAAATAAACATTTGAGTTAATATCAAATTCAAAAGATTTATTTGTATTGCTTAAATTATATTGCGTATTATAAATATTACTCCACCCTCTGTTCGGCGATCGCTTCGCTCCGCCTACTGGTCACTTCGCTCGCCAACCCCCTTGTATTAGGTAGTTTTTGAGCTATCGTAATATTTGTGACGGTGATTTTTTTCATTTCAGTGCCTCAATGATATTTAATAATATATTAATATTATTATGGGATAAAGTAAGTATCAAAGATTGTTGAATGTATTGTGTTGAATGTGATTGAGGAATTTCGAGTTTCAAAAATAAATATTGAACATTAAAAATATATTATGGTAATAATACTTTGTATCATTGAATATTTGTGTATACAATGATTTACCTACTTTGTGAAACATAATTATTATTACGTTGAAAAATAGTGCTTACTTTTTACTATGTCCATCAATAAACGCATTAACTATTATTTAATTGTTGCAATTAAGACATTAATTTATTTTATTGATTCTGAATAATAAGTGTGACAATATTAAATGATAATAGCTGATCTAACATGTGGATGGTCTGGATGGAAATAAAAATTGAATAGTCTATTCTAATTAAACATAATTTTATTTAAAGTAAAAAATCTTTTTTTTATTTCGTTTTGCTTTTAAACTTTTTTGTTGAATAAAATATTTATACATTAGCCATTAGCCAACCATATATTATATACATATAATATATAACTTGGATAATATTTGACAAGGTATAAGTACATAATTTTTAGTATTTTACTAAATGTAAAATATCACATGAAATTCAAAATTACAGTTTTAAAAATTATTAGGAATTTGATATTACAAGTAGATTTTCTTTGGAAGACACGCGTGAAAGTACATCAAGATTCGAGACGTGTTTTTTATCGGATGTTGTCGGATATTGTCCTTATGGCTATTGGCTATAGCAGTACAGTACCTGATATTTATACTATTAATTATATTTTATTGTTATTTACTACGAATAGTTTCTAAATACATGCGATTGTTTATAATTAAAATTGATAAATACCTTAAATCGAAAAGCTGCTAGTTTAAAAACAAATTCCAACGCGAATACGGCCGTAAAAAACAAATTTAACATATCTAATATGCTATCGTAGTACTGGGGCTGTTTATAGAATTTCATTGCTAGTGTAATGGTATTGACCATAATCAAAACAAATATTGTATATTCGAATGGCTGAGACGTCACGAACCACCACACTTTATACTGGCATCGATGTTTGGGTATGTACCGACGGACGGGCTTGGCTTTCAGAGCAAACGCTATGCAGTTCCTCTGGAAAAAAGTAATTAAACACCTTTGCGTAAAGATGAGCGGGTAAAAATTATGATACTCAATATATAGGTGCGAATAGTCGAGATCGTTTTTGGACTGAAATATTAAGTCTCTTATAACATGATATTTGACGAAAAGTATGATACCAAATCTGGTGTTTTTCGCGGAATAACTACATATTAAGAAGAGTTGAACAAGTTTTGACCCGACCAAGTCACACCTCTATTCGCACCAGTACTTAAGTCTCACAGTACATGATCGATTGTATGATTAAAATTCGTTATAAAACAGTCACATTTACTTGATTTTTATCTAGTTCACAGTTCTTGTACTCCTGTTCTCCTTCGTTTTGAAAAGTAACTATAACGAAACCGACGAATATGTTGACCATGAAAAACGCTATTATAATTATATATATTATATAATACGCAGCCACGATCGGCCTGTAATTGTGAATCGGACCCTTTTCCTCTTCATTGGAATCGATTGATTTGTGCAACAGCCTGAAAAAGGTTTTAATTGTGAGCACGAGTGATCAATACTGAGACTATTGCGTTCTTACGAAGGCCATCCCTCAAACGTCGAAACGGTGAACAACGTGAGCATGGCTTTGGCTACGTCGTCAAAATGGAACGAGTTTCGTTCCCATTTTCTAAATTGTTTTTTGGGAGTATCCACATCGCCGTGGTCAAACGTTAAGTACAATCCTCTGCGAAATAATTAATGAAATGTAGAAACAATAATGTATTGGTTATCAATATTTGAAAAACTTTTTTTACAGAAAAACAATTATAACAATGATAAACTGTGCATAAGGTCCTGTGCGATTTAAGTCGGTCAATTAAACGTCTTTCGGTATTACATGAAAATTATGATTTACTGACCGATAATTGGCTATGTGTACAAATTAAGTGCATATAATTAATATATGGTATACTAACTGGCATTCGAATTCTGTAGTTTTGGAAAGATCATTGCAAGAAAAGAATTTCCCCTAAAATCATATACAAAGATTTTTAAAATATTTTTATCGCATATAGTTGCTGAAAATAATAGTAATAAGGTTTAAATAAAAATCAAGGAAAAGAGGTCATGCGCTAAGGTTAGGTAATATTTTAACAAGTAAACAACGTGTGCAAACAAAAATATAAAAATAATAACATCATGCAATTAATTGTTATTCCGTATTATTTTATATCTGTTACAGTAGAGAATAC
Organism: Chaitophorus viminalis; assembly: GCA_025469195.1. Taxonomy (NCBI): domain Eukaryota; kingdom Metazoa; phylum Arthropoda; class Insecta; order Hemiptera; family Aphididae; genus Chaitophorus; species Chaitophorus viminalis. The sequence continues at coordinate 125,313 of JAIPRK010000584.1, read as the reverse complement.
TCTCGGATTATACAGTACAATTATATATCCAAACACAAATTGTAATGAAGCCATGATTAGTAACGATATTAATTGTTTTTGTTAAATGATATTTTTGCCACGGAACATACGAGTGTTTATCGTTGTTTATCAAAAACAGTTACCTTTATCATGATTTCACCATTTTAAAAAGAGATAACATAGAACAATTTATTCAGACTTGATAATTTTTATATTGAAAAGAACAATTACCGAGACTAAAGAAGCGCTTAAACTTTGGTTTAAATATGTGATCGATTTCTACATTTCAATTAGCTTGATGAGCCAAATAATGAATTCCATTCGAAGTTTGAACTGATATAGGTAATTCAATAAATATAACACAACATTGACTTACAAATGTTTACACATTATCTTTTCGACAGGTATTGAAAATTGTGTTATGTGTTAGAATTTTACTTTTATTTGAAATAAGTCTATAGCAATGGATAACTAAGACCACAAACATATGTTTTGACAGTTGGATAAAGTTAAAAACTGATTACATTTTTTTTCTCGAAAAGCCTTAATTTCTAGTAAATCCTTATAGTGTTATTCTGTTCCTTGATTGGTTCTACACGATATTAAAATATTATAACATTGGTAACACATAAGACAATCTAAAAATATCATCAGAAATTTTATGGACATTGACAAATACATATAAATATATGGTATTTGTACAAAATTAACGGAGCTACATAAGTTTAAATCCAAATAGTGTGTCAAGAAAAAAAATGGTCATTAAAATAATAATAATGATACTAATAACAATAATTATAATAATAATAATAATAATAATAATAATAATAATAATAATAATAATAATAATAATAATAATAATAAATATAATTATAATAATAGTAATAATAAAAATAATACAAAAATTGTGCATAAATTATATAACCATGCACTATAATTTAGAAATACATTGTCTATAATAATCACAAATTGATTTCATTTGTTTAACTACATATGAATAATTTTAAAAATTAATTACAAAATAATGTTGTATCTGTTAGGCAAAAATGCTTTGATATTCCAAATTTATTATATCAATACGAAAATTTAAAACTGTAAAATACTTTGTAAATATCTACTATTAATATGTTATACACACTAATGTATGTATATTTAATTTATAGAAGTAATAAATTATTTTATTTTGTAAAGACGATATTTTTATTAAAAAATAATAAGAAGAACGATTCTATGCAGCAAATTTGTTCATGCAACATTTAATAAATGGTAGACTTTTTAAAATTATAATTTTTGTTAAGAAAAATTAATAAATTAGACACTTTTGCCTACTAGACATTTGTGAAAAATGAGTCAAATTACATAAATATTAGCTATTAAAATGCATACATTAACTAAACTACATATGGTGTATAAAAATAAAACTACAATATAAAATAAGTCTACTAAAACCTGTATTAGGTTTTAATTGATATAAAAATGGTTATAGTGACATTGTATACAAAATGAATATGCTTTACTGTGATTTTTAAGAATAAAATAATAAACAACTTAACAATTTCTACAAAGTTAATTATTTTTACACAAAAGCTATGAAATTACCTTAAAAAGCTGAACTCCTATGACAGCGAACATGAATTGAAGTAAATATGTAACCAGCATGATATTTCCGATGGTCTTAATTGCAACTATCACGCATTTCACTACATACTATAAAAAATGAAAACTATCAAATCAATATAAAAATAAAAGACTAGATGTGTCCAAGATGACTTTATAAATCCTGTAATGCATTAGATAATAAATTACTCTAAAAATTACTCTATTCATACCTAAGTAGTAACTATAAATTACAAAATAGTTCTATTTAATTCTAATAATATTCATTGTGTTTATTTAAATTATCAACTTCTAGTAAATTAATTGAATCTAATGAAGTATTATTTCCATAACATAAAAAAAATCGCGGTCTTTGAAACATAGGTAAACAAAAGTAAAATGTAAACAACAAAAACGAAAAAATTCATATCTAATTTAGTATGAAATTAATTTGAAAAATAAATGTTAAACCGATGACCACAACAATAACATACAAAAGTTATTATAATTATCTCGATCCAGTTTAATGGTAGATTCATTACCTCTAAAGTCGTTTTAAACAGTTAAATACTTAAACGCCGTTTAATAAAATTATATATAATACAGTTATTACAATCCTTTCTAACAGTTTATTGTTTTTGAATGAAAACTGAATCGATACGTTTAAATTACATATAAATTGATGTTATTATGTGATATTGTAAAATCTTGATATCTCAACGCTCGTTATATTTACGAAATAGTATTATAACAATGTAACAATAATAATAATTAAAACTTGAACATTAAAAATAATTGCTATAGAACTAAGTAGAATATAAAAAATAAAAAATGTAAAAAATGTAAAAGTCAATTAAATTCCTAAATTTAATATATAAATCAACAAATTCGTCTATTTTATAATAAAAAACAATAAAATATAATATATAGTACTTATTACCATACTAGTAAGTAGTAGGTTATGAGTTTATGACGTTTAAATTAATATTATGTATACTCTATTTTGAAACGATATGAAAATTGAGCCTAGATAAAGCAACCACATATACACGTACGTACTATATGTGACTAATTGTTCATGTGACAAAAATACATGTTGAGACAAAAATACATGTTACATCTGATATTACACTATCGTAATATTATTTGAAATCATATACTAAGGTATATCATTTAAAAACTTACACACATAAATAAACCTAAAAGTTTTACAATTTTACCACATAAACTAGACAATAACAGTACACCTTTATTCGGATATAAATGTAGACATACAATGATAACCTATGATCAGTACTTTTCTAATACTATTGTCTATTGTCTTCCAAAGTCTATACAAGGAACAGTGACCAACAATTAGCGTATACTTTGGAAGTTTTCAAATAGCTAGCAAAGAATGTTATAATTATAATTTTAATATCGTGTAGATAATGGCACAAATTAATATCAACGTTCTAAATATATGCTTATATTTATATTATACAAGTTATATAATATAATATGAACGTATATAAAACATATAAATTCTATCACGGACAACTAATTTGCACCGGAACAATTCAAACGGATGATAAAAAAAAAAAAAATTATTAAATACATCATTAATTGTTATAAGGTTGTGAATGTAATGTTATCAAATTACGATAATTATTCAATTGATGAGTTATTTTGGTTAAATTTTTCTCGGAAAATATCATTATAGAAATAAAAAAAAAGGATATCAGGGCATAACGGGTCATTTGCGAGAAACCCAAAGCTGGGCATGCATACTCCTTTAGCGGGCCGTACCTTAAATAATTGAACTCCGATTACAGCGAACATGAACTGAAGGAGGCATGTTACCAGCACTATGTTTCCGATCGTTTTGACCGCAACAATGACACACTGCACTACATGCTAAACATTTGGTATAATTTAATTTGTCATGTGCATAAGCACAATTAAAGCAGCGTATGAATACCAGATAAATATACATAAAAAATGGCCATAAACAGCCATTATATTTATATTTTACATTTTCTCTACGACTAAAATAAATGTGAAAAATATTTCCTCGAATCATCAAAATATTGTAAAATATTATTGTAATTTTTACCGTTGTAAATATACCTAGTTACTATATAAAAAAAACCTAGATCTACATTTCATGGGAAATTGTACCTACGAGCATTAAAGTTAATCATAAAAATACCACAAAAATTTTATTCATCAATTTGGTTTAATAACGCTTAAATAGACCAACTATATATATATTATAATGTTACCTACAAAAAAAAAAAATTGTTAAAATTGATAAAAATTAGGTATATGTCAGTATAACACGTAGTATCACGTATATCACGTTATGTCAGTATTTTGTTGATAGAGCATTATCAATTATATCGATATTATATAATGACCACTGCATAAGGTAGAAGTAATTGAAAATACCTTTTTCCTTTGTTATTATTAAAATGGAACACTACACAAAATATATTCCAGTTACCTACCTACTTATATATATTTTGATATAATATTTTTATAATAGGAAAGCATGAGATTTACGTACCCAGGATAATATTACAAAAATCATTTTATTTATTAAAGTATGAATTTATTATTGATCATGATTATACAATTAGACGTTAAGGAGAATTAATTAAGGTTTTTAAAACAACATAAATACATAGAATTTTCATTATAATACTCATAAGGAATACCAATGATATTTTATTAGTATTATTATCGATTGTAGTAATAAAAGTAGAAATAGAATACAATGGGCAAAATGTAAACTAGGTATATAATTACAGTTCTTGTTATAAACTTGGCCCGAAAATGTTTAACAATAAAATGTAATAAACAAAATAGGTTTTAGTCTGAAAATAAACGAGACTCAGTTGACAATATACCTGCAAATTTTATAATCACCCAATCCAATAAAAGAATAATACATACATGTAAAAAAAACTATGATATGTTCTATTTACATGCACCACCGGACCACCCTTTCATTTAATTTAAAAAATAATAATTAGCAATTATGAGAGTACATTTACATAGTTATCCACACCGGTGTTTTATAATTTATAGTCATGATTAGTTAAGTGTTTACAGTTATATAAATTTAATTTAATTGTTCTATTGTTTGGATTCTAGTGCTTAGTGCAGTACGATGTATTATGTTTATAGAATTAAAGCTTAATTCATATGATTTGTTTTTCATATCGAGAGATTATATGTTATGATTAATTTAACATTTCAATGGATTATGACCCATGATACCCATCACAATGTAAATATTGAAAGCTCACAGAAATAAATACATAACATTGTTGTATATTTCAAAATATGTAAAAGAGATTTATCTGGAAGTGTATTTTATACAAATATTTGATTTTAACTATTTTATTAAAATAATAAACATTTTAATATTTTAATATTTTATAATTTGAATAATATTAGTTATTAGTTATTACATAATATATATATTCAAAAATTAAATACAACAATTTGACTGCTCATAACATCTAATTGAAAAAAACTTATATCAATATGGATTATGGATTTTCCATTTTTATTAGTACCTATAGTTATCTACCCTCAATCCCCACCACATAATAATATATTATAACTAGTTAGTATTACATTAAATTTAAAATAGTACTTAATAAGTATTACATTTCAAAATGTATAAAATATTTATCAGCCTGAAATACATTAAAATGCTTTGGATTAATCATTATAAGTTAAAGTGATTAAAAAATTGATTATCGACAAGATAATAATTTTTACTCATTTTTTAAGATCATTTGTTTTTGGTCAAATATATATTGTTTTTATAATATTTATTTGCTTATAAGCTAATAATAAATTACTGAAATAAATTCTAATACATTTATAATCAACACTTAAAAATCTATAAACTTATTTTTTTTTACAATAATTGTACTTACTTATAGTACAATAGTAGTAAACTAGTGCAATAGTACTTACTTTTAGTCCTTTAGCTCTATTTATAGCACGCAAAGGTCTGAGTACTCGCAGGACTCTTAGGACTTTTACTAATGACATCGGTCCCGCGCTAAAATTTTGGGTACTGCCATTTTAAAATAGTATATACTGTTAATAAAAATTTAAGCCACAAACCTCGCCATTTTAGAAAAAACTGTCAACAGCGAGACAGCAACAACCAAGAGATCCAAAAGATTGAAGAATGATCGACAAAATGCTCCATCATGCATTACAAAGCCATATGAAATAATTTTGAAAATTATTTCAAAAGTGAAAACTGCCGTGAAGAAATGATCGAATTTTTTTAAAACCTAAGAAAAGATAACAGTAATTTATAGTAACTATAAATAGAATATCAGTCTCTTCAAAAAGGTAAATAGTTCGACTTACATTGTTTCTATCCGAATCTGCTTTCAATGGATCTTCTGCAGCTAATAATGCTGAAGAAACCATAATACATACCAGTATAAAATTACTGAAGTAAGTATGGTTGCAAAACCAATGACAGAACGTTCGAACCCTAGAATAGATAAAAAAGTTTTATTCATTTTACAAAGTTTTTCTCGGATATATAGATTAATAATTAAGTTTTAATTTTAATTAAATAAATAAAAAAAAATTAGTTAATTTACTATTTATTATACACAGAGTATTTATATTATAAACATATTGTAAATCTTGTAGGAAAAATATATAATTTTGAATAAATAATACCCAATGTTACAAATTTCCTTGAATACTGTATATTTTCTTAGAAATGTATTATGTATTAATTATCAATATCCAGTTTTATTCAATATTTTCTAAATTAGACTAGATTATATATAGATTTATAGTTTAGACTATATAATTACTAATTAGTAATTATTCTGTTGAAAATATACTACGATTCCTACTCCATGTGTAATACTAATTAGTAATTACTATTATAATATATTTGAAAATGCCGCTTTGAAAAATGTTTAGAATAACTGCTGAAGAATACATATATATAATTATAACTACTGATTTCGTATGCCAATAGTTTAATAAATTAAATGATTGTGAACAGTGAAATAAATGGAACCAGGATTGGATGTTTCATTAAGAATGCCGGATTTAATTTGCCCGGTATTTTTTGTTTTTTGTGTTAGCTAACTGGTTTCTTTTATTATTGTTATCTATAAATTCTCCGCAATAAAACGCTATAAAGTTTTTAACGGTAACATTTTGTTTTATTCATTTATTTTGATTGTTTCTAACGTTCTGTTTGTAACCATGGTGTGACTGAGAAGGCCGACTTCTTTCACGACATGGTGATCAGAACTGGCCTCCCAGATCGTGTGATCTAACTACAATGGATTTTTTCCTCTGGGGTTACGTTAAAGCTTATGTGGATGAAAACAAACCACGAACAATTGAAGAACTTAAAAAAAAAATTCGTCGTGTCATTGGTGAACTAGACACGGAGATGTGTCAGCAAGTGATTACAAATTTCGTGACCAAAACAGAAGCTTGCCAGCGAAGCCAAGGTGGACATATGTAGATGTGATATTCCACGCTTAAATCGGAGAAAATGTTCTATAGGTTGATATAATTTTTTTGTTCAAAATATTTTTATTTAATAAAGTAATAACAAGATTAAATTCGAAGTTCTTAATGATTAATGAAACACTCTATATTTAGATACTCGCCTACTAGATGGTGAAAATATGAAAAATGACGAGGCTGGAGGAATTGGCATCCCTTTATTCGCATTGTTGAATTCCGACATTCGACGAGCACGACCTTCTTCATTTTCTTCGTCTTTTAGGATAAATTCGTATTATAAATAATAAGTTACACAAAACAATTAATAACTTTATAGCCTAACCTTGGTTATCATTCGGTTCGAAATCAGATCCTTCTTCAAGATCAATTTTGATGTTACTGTCACTTCCGTAGTCTTTTCTAGATGAACTGCATAAAATATATCAAATTTAATTTTAATTAGAAAACATAATGTATCTCAGCATTTACCCTTCATCTGAAAGTTCTTCTTCAACTGATACAACTTCTGAGTTTTCACCTTGATACTCATTTTCTATTTCTCTCGTTTGACTATTACTTCGAGATTTTTGTTGGTTTTCGGGTTGCTAGATTTAATAAAAAAATCATTAACATACATTCTATGAACGGATACATATGATCGGAAATTCAGAAATTTACTTCTTCTTCTTTATCTATGGCAGTTAATGATTCGGCATCAGCTAAATTGTCCACAGCGATAGCCAAGAAAACGTTTAACAGAATATCTATTGATTTAATGGATAAGGTTGAATAACCAAAAAAAAAAAAAAATTATTTTTCGTAGACCCAATATAAATTGTCTCTAAACAATCAAGTTAGAGACTTAATATTTTAAAACGTACCTACCCATAACTACATTGGAAAATTAATTAAATATTAGGTAAGCTTAGCTTTATTTATTATTTATGAACAAAAGTGAATTGGCAAGTAATTTATCAATATATTTTTGGAATAATGGATGTAGAAAACACTAGTAAAACGCAAATAATATTTAATTAAGTGTAAAAAATATGATTCGTACGTTTATGTATAGTCAATTAGACTAAAAATTAGTCATAATTAATAATACTTAAACCGTTAAGTTATACTTTATATTATTAAGTCAAAAGAGAGTTTTTTGATTTTGAGAACTTGGATTATTTATGCAGTAATTTCCTTACATTATATATAGTAGACATAAACCACCTACGTATTAAACAACAAAGTTATTATAGTTAATACATAGAAGAAGATTAACTCAACCTACGTATATATACTCGCAAGTTATGTAACATAACTACAATTAATAATGTAAAATGTTTAATAAAGGATACAGTTACCGCAGATAAACAATATTATAAAGTAGATGCAAGCTAAAATCCCAGGTGATGATACACCGTTGTAAGCTTTTATTCCATTATACATCACAACATTCCAATCCTCACCGGTCAATATCTGATAAAATACAATTGTATATAATGTTTATATATTAAATTGATTAATATTAAGACTAGGGTGCAGTTAGTATCCTGTTATTAATGTTATTTCATGTAGATATACTGGTATATACCTTGAAATTATTATTACAAGCATAAACAATATTTATGTTAAATAGATTTAAAAACTTATTGAAATTTTTATAGTTTAATTTTAAATGTTGCTTTTGGGTGCTTTGATAAAAATTTATTAACTTATTAAAACGTACAAAGGTTGTGTTAAAATTAAGAACCAGTTTGATCGAATACAGTTTTGCTTTTTGTGTTTTGTTAAATGTTTACTACTTTTGACAATGGTAAATCGTATACAACACAAAATACTATAGGTTTAATGTGCACTCAGTGCAGAAGGCGAGAATAAGATCGATGTGAATAAGGGTAATTGTATTGTTTTTGTGCATCGTCATGCTATTGTCGAGAGTAAAATAAAACTGTACGTTTTATATAATAAATTTCGATAAACTTTTTGATGTCAGGTAGGATGTTGGAAATATTTCCCTGACATGTTCGATAAGTATACAAACACTGTGGATATTTTAATATTATAAGTCGTATGGCCCGTTATGATTATTCCAATAACATCCGCTTACTTGAAACACAGTAAGTAAACTCTGCCAAAACGTATCAAAATTACTACGTGGCTTGTAGTCTGTGGCTTCAAAGTTGAATTTTCCGCCAAACACTTGCATCCCAAGCAGCGCAAATATGACGATAAAAAGAAACAGTAAAAGTAACAAAGAAGCAATGGATTGTATCGAATTGAGCAATGAGGCGACCAAATTTGATAGCGACCTCCAGTATCTTGAATAAAAGAAATAACATTGAACGATGAATTAGTGTTGGAAATAATAAATAAGTGGCAAAGAAGCATTACTTAGTGACTTTAAAAACCCTGAGTAGCCGAACGCAACGTAACACTGATACTCCGAGTGGTAACATTAATTCCGTTCGCGTTAAAATCGTTTCGGTTATACTTCCGATGACTACGAAACAGTCGAACCGATTGAATAACGAAACAAAATATCCCTGGGGGGAATTATATATTTCATTAGTACAGGTTTCGGTAGCAAGAAGATTTTAATTAAGTTGAGCACTTTATTCATCGTCCTATATATAACGACCTACCTGTATTCCGAGGCTATACATTTTTAATAACATCTCCAACGTAAATAGAAAGATGAAGAATACGTTTGTTATTTCTATATATATATAAAAAAAAAAACATATTAACATAACTATTAACTAATTAGTCCGTAAGGTAGTTATACGCACCTTGAAAATCATCTAACCATGGTGGTTGTTTATAATGTTCTGTTGCTAAAACGCCAGTGTTCAAGAACACTAAAATAATAATCAACCAATAAAATGCTTGTGACTTTACTGCTTTTCGACAAGCTCGTCTAGCCCTGCGATTGATCCTAAAAAAAAATACAAAGCAATTATTTTAAGTACATTTTAAACTCGATAAATTGTTTTATAAGATTCCCAAATTATGCAATGTACGGAACTTGTCGAAATTTCTCCGCTTTTTTTTCCACCACGATTTACTTTGGTCGACTTCATCACGTTCCACGTTAATAGATTTATTTTCATTTGCATTATTATCTAAAATAGTTATAAATAATAGTATTCAAAATCAAATTACGAATTTATTATTCATTACGATAAATATAAGTAAATCTATACTATCAAAAAATAACTATTCTACACAATTATTTTTATATTTTCTCAAGTAATATAATTATCTTTCAATCATTTTTAATATTTAAAATATTAGCTTTTGGAAATTCATTTCAATTACAAGATATTATTCTATATTATATTCATTACGATAAATATTAGTAAATGGTAAATCTGTACTATCAAAAAATAACTTTTCTACACAATTATTCATATATTTTCTCAAGTAGTGTAATTAACTTTCAATCATTTTTTAATATTTAAAATGTTAGCTTTTAGAAATTTATTTTAGTTACAAGATATTATTCTTTATTATATTGATTTTGTAAAAGAACTAATACAAGCAAGAAAGTAAAAACCATTGATTTGATAATAGATAAATATTGACGAATTTAAAAAAAATTATTTACTCTGTTGATTGGAAGATTCATCCTTTTCATCTCCGTCAGGTTCAATATCTTCTGCTTGTGTTATCCAGTCTAAATAACCTCTCAAATCTTCTTCAAGTTGTTGTTTTTCACGAAGTTTCTGAAAATCTCCTCTAGCTTTTGCTTTTTCTCTTTCTTTGGAGAATTCTCTGAAATATGATTAAATGTAATTGATATCCTATTACGTGATGTACTAATTTGAAAAAAAAAATCAACATACCCGCTCAACACACCAAGAATTAGATTCATAACGAAAAATGCTCCTAGGATGACCATCGAAACAAAATATATCCATTGCCATGAACTTCCTAATGAATCTTCAATCTAAGTATTTAAAAATCAGTAAGAATATATTTCTTTATTATATTTTAAATATGAATGTCACATGATGAAAAATTAATTTCACGTACTCATAGATAAGTTATCTTATTCATAATAATTTATATATCAATATAAATGTATTTATTATACTCATATAGAACAATAATCAAGCCTCAATTGTGAAAGTAACTTAATAGTGTAATTAATTTTATCTAGTAGATTGAATTATAAAAGTCATAATTTATTATATAACTATCAATTAGTTATTAATTTAAAAGTTGATATTGTAATAATGTATTTACACTGTATAAAACATCCGTCCATCCTTCAAGTGTAATACACTGGAAAACAGTTAACATGGACAAACCAAAATTGTCAAAGTTAGTTATTCCCGAATTTGGTCCATCCCAGTGGCCATGGCATGAATAATTACCCTCGAGATTAGCGCAATTGAAACCACTAATTTCGCCAAAATCACCTTCATCACACGGATGAGGATCTTCCATCACTGTGACAAATAACAAGTTTCATTAAAATATACTATATAGGTACAGTAAATAGTTATATATCGATAGGTGTTATCGTATGTCTAGTTGAAATCTATGACAGTAAATTTTCGACAACGTCAAAATTTATTTATTTATTTATTTGTTTATTTAACGCCAATCGGCAATTTAAAGAGATAAAATACAAATGAATATATAAAATTACAATATTTAGTACAATAATAAACATTGCATACTAGTGTATAATATAACTAAACACTAACTTACCTATGTTAATATATAAATTAAAATATCATGTACGGATATAGGAGTTATTGAGTAGGCGACACATTTTCAAGGATGGTTATGAGAGTAGTTGAAACGGTGAGAGGGGACAAGGTAAAGAAAGTGATTTCTAGTATAATGTACGGGAAAGCGGACAGAGATAGAAATGCATAAAATGTATTATTAGTGTAATAAAATATTAAATTTGTACAGTTTTATATTAAAGAAAAAAATCATTTAATCTCTAACATGTTTTTATGATATATCATTTATCATATATCTAAATACAATATTATGTATCAGGTACACATCACGTTTTTCATTATAAAATATAAATTAACTATCATTTTTAGACAGTTTGGTGTTCGTTAATATTAAAATGCAATGTTGAATGTCCTGCAATGATGCAATCATTTTTAAATTTATATTTATGTACGTATATGTTTTGTATTTTAGAAATTACTTTGACAACATAATTTCACATTGTTTAGTATCAACCCATGATATGTTCATATAATTGCATACGGTGAAATATCGAAATGAGTGATTACTTTTGTTACTCAAAACCGAACAATCATAGTGAGTTTTACTATAGTCTGTAATCGATTGACAAGTATAAAGTATTTGACTCGATGTAACTATTGTATTGAAAATGGATTTGAAAGAGGTCAACGAATTATAATAGTTCATGTTCTTGAAATATAATCGGTGTAACAGGTAAACATCATGAATACTGAATAATGATGAATTTACAATGTCAAAAACAAAGGCGGTGTTACGAGGAATCAAACAACGAACAATAACGTTTAATTTTCTGCATTTCGTGTCGAAAAATATGATGCCAAACTAAATATGTGTGTTTACGAAGGACTTTAATTTGGGCATAACGATCATAAATCGTGTTTAACGTTTGAAAACCAAGGGGGTGGCAAGTCAATATTGAATTCGTTCATGTTAAATATTAAAATGAAGACAAACAAAACTCACGGTAACGTGAGATGTACTAATATAGGTACCTAACATTATGCACACGATAATCCCTACATAAATTAAATATATTTAGTTTAAACAAAGTTTCACTTGTATCGTTATCCCAGCAGGTAGTATGCAAAGTTCCAGAAAACAGCTCTAGTCCGATAATTGCGTATATGATGATCACAAAAATGACTAAAAGAGCGATGTGTAGAAGAGGGACCATAGCCCGTAAAATGGAATTTAACACAACTTGTAAACCTGTAAATTAGTAAGTACAATGTATATTAGTATTATTTGAACCTAATTTAACCTATATAGTTTTTACATTTTTAACTGTTTTCACCGTGCAATTTTATAAAACGCGATTCAACCAAAATACAATAATTGAATAATTACCACTCAGTCGATCATAATTATTGTTATAACTGACCTGCTGACCGTAAATAAGTTTTAATTAGTTTATGTTTCAACAAAGTTCTTTTACCCCTGGACAACAGTAACTGGTAATGATGGCAGTTAATACACGTGCAATAATATTGAAGTACTTGGAGCAAAGTACTTTGCGTTTATCAAATATTGAAGAAGTTCGTCAGGAGACAAATTAGATTGAACAATACTAAAACTTTTAATGTGCTAGCCATTCCAAAGTCATTATGTCAACGGAAACACTATCTGTCAACACGAGTTGTGAATGCTTATACGATGATTTAATGTTCAACGGCAGCGTCGATAAATAAAATAAAAATATTTTAATCATATTTTATTAGAATCAGATGGATGTTGAGACAGATTGAATACGATTTTCCAAATTATCACCATTCAATTTCCTTTTATACAATGATCAACATGCAAGAAAGCACCACTTCCACGTGATTTAGGTCTTATATTTTTTCTTTCAATAATTTTAATTTAATTATAATGATAAAACAACAAAATTAAAAGTAACGAAATTAAAAAAATTGAATATTTAATAAATATTGCCAAAACTTAATTGGTTTTGTCTAAGTCGATAATTATTTACTTGTAACATCAAGGACACATGAACGTGTTTTAATGTTTACTAAACTTCATATTAACAAAATTAAAATATGATACAATATCATTTTTTGTTTTTATTATAATTCTTGATTATTGTTTTCATAAACTACCAAAACATATATTTAGATATATTTAAAATAATGGAAAAACAGTACAGAGAGCGAAAATACTATGATAAATTTATGATCCTTATATCTACATTTATATATTATTGTATTATAAAGATATAAGTTTATTTATTGATATTAAATAAATTAGCTCGTATAGGTACAGCGATCGAATGATTTTCACCCCCATTGAAACCGAAAGACTTAAATTACAAAATACTGTATTTGTTTTATTTTTAACATTAAAAACCAGCCGCGCTTACAACTAGAAAAGGAAATAATTGTTATTACCAGTGAAAAAAGTCAATTATGTATACCACTTTCAACGTAAATTAAAAGTAAAATTGATATTAAGTCTGAAATATTGCAACATTTTTTTAAGTTATGATAGTCATTCTTCAAACATTTTTATTCGTGATTAAACTTTTGTACACTAAATCATTACCAAACCGGAGCATTTACTTCCATAATAATTGGATACTGCAGGAACTAAAAGTTCTTAAAATTGCAGGGGCGGAACGCGGAAAGGTTTATTCTAACATAAATTACGTTAGTATAAACCTTTTCTCAAAATACAAATATACCACGTTATAAAATAAATGAATTACAAATATATTAGATGAGCTAATATTATATTATGTTATTTATCAGTATACTTACACTAACTTTATTTTTATACTTTTTTTATAATTATAATATATAGTATAAATAGCATATAATACTATTTGAATATTATACTGTATATAAATATTTATGTAAATCTATATTAACATTGTAATATTTTAATAAATGTCAAAATATAAATTTAGTAAAATTTATCTTGTGTAAGTTATAAAATAAATAAATAGTATTTATTTAAATTGTATAGCTTACTTGGCACTCCTGATACTAATCTCAATGGTCTTAGTACTCGAAAAGCTCGCAGTGCTTTCACATCGAACCCATTGATTATACTTATGGCTCTATAAAATAAAGATTAAATATGCGTGAATACAAACGACGCGTGCGGATGATTATTAATGGCTAAATTACCCCATCAGAACAATAGTGAAATCCAAGAAATTCCAGCCGTTTCTTAAGTACGCACCTGGGTGAGCAACAAACCCATACGCTATAATTTTCATTATGCATTCTACGGTAAATATAACTAAGAACACACGCTCAATTCTATCCTGAAAATCGTAACGTATTCATAAACAATTATGTTGTGATTCGCAGGAAGGTGTAAATAATTTTAGCGACAATGTGTTTTACTTACTAAATATCCATTTATCGTGTTCGAATCATTGCACGGATACGGTGTATACACAGCGAGCGCAATGCAATTGGCAAAAATGGTCATTAAAATTAAATATTCGAATGGTCTGAGTGCGTGCGTTAAGAAATATAAAAAACAGAAAGCTTTTTAACGTTCAAATTCGAGTTAGGTATACTTTTATATGGATATATTTTATGCTGCTATTTGATTAATTATTTTGTAAAACATAAATAATGTAGAAAATTATGTACTCACATTTTATTATTGAATTAAAATTATATTCTTATTATATAAATGTTTTGTCTATTGGTTTTCACCGAAAGCACTTGATTATATTATGTATATAGCGTTTACAGCTTACAGTAATAACATTCTATTCTTAAAGTATTTGGTATTTGCTGCAAAGCTCTGTTGCCGAAAATGAGTTTGAAACAAATGAGTTTGGTTACATAATAATTTGATATTTTTAAACAAATTTTATAAAAAATTTAATGAGCAATAGGGAATTTTTTAAAATATAATAAGTAAAGTGGTGTTTTTTTATCTTCGATTTCCATTTTAATGATTTCGGCTTAATATATGTTCAGTATTAAACTACCCCTTGAAATTATGACTGCTGTACGCGATACAAACCGCATTCATACAGCATCGTTTTACCTTTAAGATTTTGATATGTAGGTCGAAAAATATTTATCCATATTAAAATAATATTTTACGTCCTATGTTCGCAAAATTAAAGGCGGTAAAAACCACAATCGCAGTTACGTCGTGCGTCACGACGCATCGTGTGGTGCGTCTAATCTCGTATTTTGATTGATCGAGCGCGAACGTTGGTATTATTCATTGACCAAATGCTACCACGGGTATAAGCGGTCCGATGAGAAAAATCCAACTCTTCCGACGGGCGGTTAAGTATGGTCACAGTGGTCCATATATTTTTTTTTTATCGAACATCAGCTTGAGGATACATCGAGATAAAGAATAATACAAGCACGGACTGATATATTTTCATATAGTCTGTGATACGATATGGTAACCGATTCGGTACTAATATGCGGACGACGACCACGTCACTCGGACACATGAAACACGATACACGGCCAGTGGCGCAACAACCGGGGCAGATGGCTGATCCATCGGGACCCCATCATAGGCGTAACTTGAAATGGTAATTTTAATGCTAAGGAATTAAACCAAAACCTAGTATTTAAAACGTTGAACACCGTTAATTGTGATACCGATGAAATATCAAACAATAATAATCGCCTACATAATATCACGGTGTGGTACATGCAGTCCGCAAGTTAAAGACTATAATATGTATAATTTTATTTAATAATTTTATATACTACTGCAACCATTACTTAATAATTAATCTGTTATATTCTGTATAAATACTATTAATATTCTGAGAATAACAACCCGATCGACGATGGTATCATACTGATTCGTGGAGGCGGCGGTCAATATATTTTATTTTCGATGCTCTCCATAAATATTATTTATATGTATATATATTGATATCATAAAAATTCTTTCTCAATAACTTTTATAATTTTGGTATTATTAATTATTACCTATTAAAATATAACCATAATCCATGTACCTACACAATATTATTTCGCTGATAATAAATTAAACTTGTGTCAGCATAAAAAAATATTGACTACAAATACTTAAGTAACTATAGGACCCCAGATTTACTTTATCATCGGGGCCCAAAGATCCTAGTTGCGCCATTGCACACGACGTAGCTTCAAGTATACCATACGGATTTCAGTAAAAGGATACTTCCATTCTATCACGCCGATGCATAATTTCCGTAGCGGATTTTTGAGAGTTAGGCAACATAACGCTCTCTGCGGTCGATCGGGAAGCTGCTTCCCGGGTCTTCGGATGGGTCTTTTTACTACCTGTTTGGTCTGGTTATTGTTGTTGGCCGTGTTATTGTTATTTGCGTTGTTGTTGGTGTTGTTGCCGTTGTTGTTGTTGCCATTGTTGCTGTTGCCATTATTGCTGTTGGCATTCCCATCATTGTTGTTGTTATTGTTATTAGTCACCACGTTAGGATCGGCATTGCTGTCATTTACAACACTCATATTTTTTTTTCAAACATTTATTTTGTTGGACACGGATAATAATGATCACCTCAATAAAATCATATTCCGCAGTATTACCTGAAAATACAAAATTAAACATTGTTAGTATTAGATTTTGCACTGCTAAGTCACCTCACACTCAATTATAGTAAAATATTGTTGTTCGTATACTTTATTTGAACTCGTAAGTTGTGAACTACCTACATATTATAATTATATTAAATAAAATATACCTATTATTTAAATTCATTGGACGTGTGAGTAAAATTATTTTTATAAATTATTACATGATTTACGTTTATGATGTCATATGTTTGCACATTTTTTACTAAGCATTACTGCATAACATTAAAGTATATGATACGACTTATCCTGAATATTTGTTATTTTAAGCATTATTATGAATTAATACGTTTTAACCACCATAAGTATCAAAGGAATAATTAAAGTTGTTTTAAATTACATTTGAGTAGAGCAATGGGAATATAACTGTTATTTGTTTTATATAAAAAGATAATTACAAAATTTAATAACATTTTAAATATATTTTAATTTATATACTTTTTTTAGATATAGAAATGAAGTTACAGCATTTCTGTGTATTATAAATTACCCGACAGTTGTACATTTATGTACATACCACACTTTAACCTAATATTTAAAAGATTTGACTGAAATGCTAATATTATAAAATATAATTTTCCGGGTAATAACATAAAAATATTTCATCATAATCTGTACTTATATAGAATTTATGATTTTTTATAGGGACTCGAAAATATATCCTACCACAATTCGACTTAAAATCAACAAAATCAATGATTTGTAAAACTAAAAAACTAAAATGTCAAATGAAAGTATAAATCTTATAAAAAAAATAACCTGATAGTAATGAATAAATTATGGTATATATTTATAATATATACAGTTGGGAAAATGAAAGTCCTTAGAAAAGTATTGATTTATCAGATTGTGGAAAAGATATATTTTGACTGCATTCTCAAATATAGTTTTTATTTTAAATGTATTATTCATTTCAGGATTGCGTATCTTCGAATATTATTATAAGAAAATGTTTTTTCTATGTCATTGGCAATTACGATACTATAAAAAAAAGTGAAACTAATGATCACAAAAAATGTCACAAACTTATGATCTGATCTATTACATTTAATAATTATTTATTTATGTTTTTTTAAATAAAATCTAAACATATACTAATGTTTCATTTTGATAACAAATACTATTTATATTAAATTGTACATTTAATACTTATATGTATAAATTATTTCAACGTATTTTTTAATATATTGATAAAAATATTCGATATTTTTTCAAATAACAAATAAAATCTAATAACAATAACTCGTAATATTTATATAGAATTCATAAAAAAAAATTTGTACAATCAGTATGTATGATGTTTATGACAAATATGATTATTTGTTTATTATTATTTATTCTTTTTAAAAGTTATAATTTTTTTAAATTCATATTTATGAGATTTTATGAATTAATTATAGTCATAAACCCTTCAATTATTAGTAAAAGGATTAAAAAAAATTTTGTAGAATAAGCTACAAACTAAACTTACATTAGAAAAAAATTAAAATAAAAATATTATTAGATTTAAATATGTTAAATATGTATAGTACTACAAAAATATAATTTTAAAATTTGTGAATCATTCAACAGTAAATAGATCAGCTTAATCATTCGTAAGATGTAATGATTCATTCATGTTAGTTTTAAAACACATTGCACATAATATACTTTTAAAAATAATTAATTTACTCAACGCGTTAAGTTACATCGTTACCGTATTCTGAAATTAAATATTCAAAATATGTATACCTATAAATAAATACTGAATAATAAATATTACTAGTCAATGTAATTAGTGTATATGAACTATTTTAAGAGAATCTTTTTTTTTTTTTTGTAAAAGAAAATGTTATTATTACCTATTTGATTAATTTGAACACATATTTTGTTATATATTACTGACTATTTTTATATGATGAATAAGCGAAAATGGAGTTATTATTTATTCAGTCAAGTGATCAATAATAATTATGAAAAATGCAATTGAACCACTGTACACGAATATTATTATTAAGAAACTAATAAGCTCATGCATATATTGTACGAATGAAAATATCAATATCTAAAAGATAACCGATACTGATAAAACGGATGAAATGTTTATTGGTATCTGATGTAGGTCGCAGAGCATATAAAGCAGATAGCCAAGACGGTCTTGTATGAATCTGTTGGGACGAATAAATTTTCTATGATTTTAATATACAGACTAAAAGCACAAAAAACAATACTTTGTTATATTTAGTCTTAGAGACTTATATAGTTATATAATATTATTATCTTGTCATCCTATTAATAAATTATAAAACGTTAAGGCGTTATTTCAGATGTTTCGCTGTTTTTTTTTTTTACCTTTTTCTACTAAACTTTTTAAATATTGAAAATTCACCGAATTAATTATTCTATAGGCACTTATATATACTTAATATGTAATATATATATAATGTATGCATACATTATATGGGTATATATTATATATTATTTAAAATGTATACTGTTAGGTATACTGCTGTATTATTTTTTCTTCATCAGACTAGGATTATTCTGTACTATAAAATATAACATAATAGTCATACTCATAATACGTACTTGATTTCTGGGCGTATCTTCAAAAAGATCTAAGATTATTTATAGCTATATTATTATCATTATAATAATTATCTAGACATATTGATGGCCTTATTATTCCATACACAGTATTTATGAGGCAAGAGAGAAATCGATTCACCATAAAAGTAGACGAATGGGAAGGAAAATCCAGTATAAACACTACCCTGCATCATAGGGTAAACATCCTGGTTTGCTTATTAAATTCATAACAGTATTTTATTAAACTCCAACGAAGCTAAATATAAATTTATTTGTATATTAATCATTTAAAGTAACTCAAGTGCGACACAACATTACGGTGACAAAAATGTCATCCACCGACTACCACAAAATAAATTATTATTACAAACTTTAAAAGTTTACTAGACCACGCATATATTCAAGAAAAACAGTAAAAATAATTTATTTATTATACTTGGAACATAAATTATTAACTTTATATATTAGAATAATAAATTATAATTATACGAAGAGATTTTGAATTTTTTAAATATTGTGAATAATGCATTTAATTTTTTTTTTATATTTTCTATAATAACTCGTCTATTATGGATTGTGGCCAATATGTTTTATTTGGTTATAAAGGTCTTAAATATAGTTTATTTGTCAAACATTAATGATATTAATGCGAAATTGTTGTAGAATGTGATGATTCATCGCTTTCTGAATTAAAATGTCGATAGACCCTGCCAAATCGCCGGCCTACTTCATGTGTGAAGTACTTTTCTGAAAGATAATCAACTTTTTTCTCGATGAGTATGTATATAATACAACAGAAGTATTTAATTTGAATCATTTGCCTCGTGAGTTTTATTAAAATTAATAATATAAGCATATAATAGTAAATCATATGAAAGTAGTATAATATTGATTATATGTATTTCGGTATTGATATACCAAGGTATCGATGTATCTAATAGTGGTAACCAGCGATCACCAATAACATTATAATAAAACATAAATTAGAAAGAAAAAACTTCATTTGAATTTAAAAGCACAACTAACAAAAATTGTATACTTTTAATTTTTATAAACAAAGAAGTATAATATCATTTCTACATTTTTCAAGAAATATTTTTACTCAAGTGTTTGTTACAATATTACTGTCGTTGAAAGCTCTAATTATAAGCTAAATAAATTCCGGAATTTGTCCTAATGTCTTGCTGTTGCTAAATATTTATTTGGGGAGGGGGGCTCCTTGATTACAATTTTAAAAGCCTACATTTCGTGACTGAAGAATTAAAATCAAAAGAATTATTGATTTCAGGTAACTTATCTATAAAGTCATGATATTCTTAAAAAGTGCTGTGTAATCATTTTGTTCTATGGAGAGAGAGGTTGGCAGACCGAAAATACAATGGTTCATTTTTATAAAGTATTATAAAATGTTGGATATTATTTGCAAACAAAATATAAAGTAAAAAAAAATCTTATTCTGCAATTTGCACACAATATATATATATATTTAAAATACTTAAATACCCAACTCTAAACAATTTTAAATAACTGATTGTTATTATTGCTTTAATTAGTTTTATACTTACTATAAAGATAAATTATATGTTTCTGGTTTGATATTTATCCATTTATTTTAATAGCAAATTTTAATAACGTAATGTGTCAGTCAATCAAACCGAAGTTTTAAAAAGCGTACTTTGAATATATTACTTAAGGGTACCTATAGATAATAATAATAAATTATAAACAAAGAAGTATTATTGATTTATGTGGATGCATGTTCTCTGTAAGTTACAATTAGGTTTTATAACCCAAGTCAAACATTAAAAATATAATCGAAAAATAATATAACTGTACCTAAACTCGCACAAATATTAGTAGTAAATGTAAGAATAATAAATTTATCTTACTCAAAACATATAAGTGAACACATCTTTATCAATTATAATGTGCCTTGATCGTGTCCTCAGATTAGTTATTATTTCAATATATATAAATTGCAACAACTAATTTGCAACCACATGCAAAAAATATGTCGAAGTATTTGGAAATCAAGTTAAATGAAAAGAAAAATGATATCTTGATTAAAAATAAATAATCAAGTACATTAATTATGTTTCGTGTTAGTATACATTGTAATTTAATTGAATTGGGTACAATGTTGCAATGTTGATCTATAACAAAAATATTAACAACACGTGATCACGCATTATGTTAATATGGTGGCACGTTTTCACTAGATACCATATAATGATAACGAGTTGGGTGAAAATAAGAACGTAAATTAGCGTACTTACAATTATTTGAGATTAAAATTCAGATCACATCAGGTACAGAATATATGTATATATATTAATTAATTATTACAAGTTTATTCATTCGATAAAAACGAGTGAAATCACTTGTGCCATTTGTATAATATGCCATAAACATGGCCACATGGGGTGACAACAAGAGCAACGTAATAATGATAATAAGCAGGTATACGATCTAGCTCCAGTAAACTACATCGTATAATATCGGTCGTAATACATGGGCTTAGTGCATTTTCACGGTGTTATATGAAGCGTTTATGAGTTTATACGTAACGTCATTATCGTTCGGTTACGAACAACGTGTGCGTGTACCTGTACTCGGCGCGAACGGAGAGTACGACCGACGACATAAGAATAGTGCATGCGAATGAGAACCGGCAAACGTCGACGCACCGTATAACAGTATGTTATGTAATAGATAATAATAATAATTGTCGATCGAGATGTTAAAGGAACGCCTGAGATGGTATGCCGATCGGACGGGAAGGGTTCAAAAGTTGTGTCGGTACTTGCGCGTCAACTATACACGTCTTGCGTGTTCGCATTAAGCAAAAGTCGGAAGTGCGCTGATGCATTACTATAATAACACGACGCCATTGGTTTGTATAGTTGTCGTGCAATTATTCGTTCGGTTCTTTTGGATTTATTCTGAAAAACTGTACCACGCGCTCGCGCACCGGCGGGAAAACTATGTTCAATTGCATGTCATCATGCGCGCGTCGCCGTACATTACGTTCGAACAATATCTCGTTTACATCAGAACCGTATAATAATATATGTATAAATAGTTTCACGCGGTGGAATGTTGTGCGAACGAATCATAGTTGAAAGGTTGTGCACGTACTACGCGGTGTATAATGTCAACCGTCAAGTGCGCGGTTTGGAGTAGGTACACGCGCAAAGGTCCACACCGCCGTCGCGACGTCGGTCAACACGGGAAAAGCGAAAACGTATGTGCGTTTGGAAAACCACTGGTGGCAATTAATACGAGACGACCCGCGAACGATTTATTATTATTAATAATATGATGACAAAGAACAAAATAGTAACCGTATTTTTTAATTTTAATTTGTTACCTGCTATACAGAAGGTTTGACATTGACAACAATATACAAATTATTTGATTTGATTTTAATTTTGATCGGGGGTATTATCTGTGCACGAGGAGGGAAGGGAGATGAAAGTTCCGAACAACCTACCTAATCTAGGTTATTATAGAAGATTTCATGAAACTGAACAATTCGGACGTACGGTCGTCTAGGAGAAAACGAAATGCCGCGCGTTCTTTCGGAATAATGAAACGTGCACTACGCGCAGACACTCGCGCCATTATCAAATAAAGAATCTAGATTATTTATACACACATGTACTAGGCAAAAACGTAATACGTAATAATAACATTTATTGTACAGCGTCCGCGTAGGTCGTTCGGAAAGCGAGTAGAACTAATAGTCCACGAATAAATAGTCTTTCGACCATGACAAAATGACACGTTTCGACGTGGATTGCGGTGCTACAGTGCGGTATGAATGAAATCCAAAAACCGTAAACTTAACAGCCGAGCAGCCGACACATTATTGTTCAAGTGCAACGCGGCTAATAATAATTACATTTCCACCGGACATGTTGTTGTCGAATTTAAGTCGTATACGAACAACACGATACAATCTGCGGCCATTCGAAACTACATCGTTGCACAACAGTATCGTGTCGAACGTGCTCGGACGGTGTGCGCGTTGAACGGACACGAGATGAATCACCTTCACTCATCTCGATGGTCGACACCAAGGCCGGGATCTACCAACGGTGCGGTTAAGACCAAAGGATACATGCAATACCTACTTATAGTATGTAATTATTACCACAACTACCACAAACGTGCGCCTACCCTGCTTCGGAAGGACGTCGTACCGCCCGAACAGCGGTCGGGTGACGGACGAGTGGGGTCGGCCAGCCGCCGGGGACGGAGATGATAGTGGTGACGGCAACACAGTGGACTGGTGACGGTGACGACGGCGGTGGTGAAGTGCGCGTTATCGGGTGTACAGCGATATCGAATTGTCGTCGTCGTCGGCGGCGGTGGAGTACGTAATAGCGGCGGTGTGCGCGCGCGTCCGAACCGAGAGAAAATGCACGCTGGTCGTCCGCGTCACGGCGGCGTTCGGATGTGCGCGCGGGACGGCCGCGGGAAAACTGATAATTGTGTATCGGCGTCGCGGTCGTCGTCGTCGTCGTCGTCGTCGCCACCGCAGCCACCGCTATCGCCGCTGCTGCCGTCGGGTGGCGGTGTGTGAAAACGTAAAGTCGACGGTAGTGCGCTGTAGAGCTTTGTGGTCGCTCGGCTTATAACAATATCATAAGTTATAATTGTACGCGTATGTATGTTATTATCGTAATTTTATTAATAATATAAATACGACCAAGAGAAAAAAAAATGAGAGAGAGAGAGAAATAAGTGCGTCACGGTGATCAGTCAAAAGCGAGCAACGGTGGTTGAAGGGAGAAATGAAAAATATTACGAAAATAAAATATGTATAACGGGAGCGATATGTGTAGGTTTGCGCGCTCGTGTGTGTGTGAGAGAGAGAGAGTGAGAGGGAGTGAGAAAGAGCGAGGGAGAAGTATACGGTAAAGAGCGGATTCTCATTCGGAGAAGAGAGCGAGTGAACATGTACGAGAAGAGCGGAATGGGGTAAAAAAAAAAAACGGTCGGATGGAACGCGCGCAACGGCGCAACAGTGCGCGGCGGCAAAGTTCTAAATAAAACTATCGGGTGGCCGTTAAGCAAGAGGTGGTGGTGGACGGCGGGGTGAACGTTTTCTACCTCCGCTGCTGCGTGTGCGCGTAGCGGTGGCCCGGTTTATGGGGGGGCTCCGCTGCCGCTGTGATTCTGCTCCCGTCATCGGACGAGATGGGTGATCAGTGGCCGTAGACGCGCATGGTACACTATCACTACGCGTTGTACTCACTCACATTCACACACACTCACATACACACGCACTCATATGCACACACACTCACATGCACACATATGCACTCGTACACACTCACATGCGCCACTCACTCACGCACGTACACGCGCCCGCGTAATATGCAGTATAATATAATATTATGTGCACTACTACTACACGAGCACAATAATAAATACTATTATAGAGACCGCGTTTTGCGCACGCGCGCACCGAATTCTTTTTGGACATAACCACCGCGCCCTGCCGTGCCTTCGCGACCACACCACCGCCGCTGCCGCTGACGCAAGCGCGCGCGAATCGTTCAAACCACCACCGCGCCGCCCTCTCCGGACGACGGCGCTCCGGATTCTGGAACCACGGCTCGTCTGGAAACGAACTTGGTTTTCTCTTATTCTCTATCCCTTGCCCTCGCCCTCCC
Source organism: Chaitophorus viminalis (assembly GCA_025469195.1). NCBI lineage: Eukaryota > Metazoa > Arthropoda > Insecta > Hemiptera > Aphididae > Chaitophorus > Chaitophorus viminalis. The sequence goes on along the minus strand of JAIPRK010000584.1, from coordinate 99,650 downwards.
CCCGCGCCCAATCCACCGCAGGTCGCAAGTGGCCCGTTGACCGCGGGGGCACCCGTCCAACGCCGCCGCTCGTATCGGGATTATTAATAAACTTCGGCCGGACGGGTTAAAAATATCGCGCGCGCGACGCCACCACCAGCACCACCACTACCGCACGTTGACGCGCGTACCGCTGCTATACTGTACCTACTGCTGCTGCTGCTGCTGCTGCTGGTGGTGCTGCCGGCCGCCGCGTCGTTGCTGCCAGTGGCTATTTTTTCCGCCTCTTCGAGTAGTGCAAACATTATTTTTTTTCTCTCGTCGTATAGGTTTCACGCGGACCATTAGAGGGGGAACGAGATGTTACGATTATATCACGTCCAACGCTTGCGATGAAAATAAAAAATCATTTCATCCGTCCAGAGCTCTCGCGGTGCGCTAGGTACACTAATAAGATCAAATTTCCCGAACAAATCACGTTCGGTAATGGTTCTACTACGACAATGGTCGAATGTGACAGTTGTATGGCTATTACAGTCGTGTATCGACGGAAAAAGATATCTGTGGCTAACTAGTGTTCTGCAGTTCTGCACATCCGGGGCAGACGGATTAGGCTTCAAGTATACGTCTACCAGTATACACATGTATCGCAATCAAACAATAATAACATTATGTTTAACTGCAACTGTTCACTTGCAAATGTTATGTTGATAGATACCTGTCAAACAAAAATCTTATGGAAAATGCCCGCTAAAATTATTATATTTTTATGTGGATTTTATTATTTCGTTCATAAAATAAAGTATTAACTTGATTCACTATAATTTAAACCATGTACGTATAGATATGTTGTATACAATATATTGCATACATAGAAATAATTTAATACGATTGTTAATTTATATAATGCTTTTTGTTCTAGATCAGTAACTTTAATATATTCTATATACTATACTTAATAATTTTTTAATTTATGAATGTTTAGTTTTATTGGGACAATTCTGAAATGCAAAAAATCATCTTCGCAGTCGATAAGTACAATACCACTTTTATGAACGTCTCCATTACAGCTATCGCCTATCTTTAAAATTATTAGTTATAATTTACAACTTAATAACTATTAGCTATACTCATTAGTAACAAAGCACGATAATTATCAAATATTTAAAACTAATGCCATTTACAAAACAAAATAAATCGGCATAAATATGATCCATACTGTATGGATACAAAATTTACCTTAAAACATAATGTTATCACGTGATCATGATCGAGTAAAATTTATGAGAGTAATATTATCTGTAATCTTCGAAATTGTATTCGTTATTATAGTTATCAGTCAAAAATATTGACATTAAATGTAATACATAAATTTTATGTATAAGTAATGAGTACATTAGATCATAACAATTACTAAAACGATTCAGAGTAGTATGACCGACATGGCGAAAGCAATAAAATCGGTCGTGGTTAATTTATTGGTAACTGATGAATAAGAAATTGCCTATATTGTGTTCCTTAAATTGAATAACTTATGTATCAATGAAAAACAGTATTTATTCGCTCTGGCTGTAAAATATACACATATAAAATATAATCATAATATGCAGTTTGGTAATAATATTCGTAATTTTATTTAAGCGACTTATATCCATATTTATTTTTAAATATCCATGTAAATATTTATAAATGTCTGCATAAAATGTGCTATTAATTAATTATTCGTATAATATTCAGTTTTTAATATTTTTAATAAAAATATTATTATTAATCATATAACTTAGAAAAACAATTAGATACTAGCACCGTTCATAATTTTATGGTAACTAATGATAGTTTTTATTATTAGTTATCTGTATCACTCAAAAATGATTAATGTTATATATTCAACGTTTCAAATATTAAAAAGAACGGATGGGCCTCGCTTTGCTGTACAATTGGGATGCATCTCGTCTATAGGATAAGTCATTATTACAATGGATTTGTTAAATTTGAATGCAATAATAGATATCATTATATACCAATAATAATTCTGAACGGAGTTAATATGTTTGTCTAAAATGTGTATATAATAATATAGTATTTTATATTTAAATTGAATTATAATGTAATTTCGTAAAAATTTAAATTTCAAACAGTTATAAAATTTTTTCTTTTAAGTCCGATAGAAATTTTTTATTTATTTTTGAAGATTAGTTTATGGAAAACCTAGTGTTCAAATTTTGAACCTTATGTATAAACAGAAAAAATTTTATGAATTTTCAACTACAAAATAACTTGCAAATTATCGCGATTTTAACATATTTTATACAAATTTGAACTTTATGGGCTATAAAAAAAATTTGAGCAAAACAATCTCCACTATTTTTTAGTTACAATTAGTATAACTTATAATTAATCGTTTAATACATTTTCAAGAGTTTTCGGTCAGCCAATTAAATTATATAGATGTTTAAAAAAAAAAATTTTACAAAAATCAAAAATTTAAATTGTCTATCAATAAGTCAAAATATGTCAAAATACTTTGAAAACTTAACCATGTATAGAGGACACCAATATAAAGGTTTGGTGAAAATGTCAAGTTGTTGCGGTTTTTTGTTTTTGAGTTAGAGCATTTTAAAAAAAATGTATTTTGTAAAAACATGATTTTGTGTAAAATTTCCCGTTTTTTGTAATTTTTTTATCGTTTTTTTCCATTTTTTTAAAAAGTATTGAAAAATTTGCATTTTTGACTAGCCCAAGTACCATCTAAATTCACTTTCCTTTCAGAAAAGTTGTCGTTTGAGAAAATCGAAACATTTTTACTATCAAAAATCGTGTCCTCAGACAAAAAAAAAAAAAAAACACACACACATCATTGTAAAATCAATAATAGATTCCATGACGTCTTCAGAATCTAAATTGCACCTTCTCTTATGTAGAAGAAATTGTCATCAGAATCTAAAAATAATAAATTCATAATTTGACGCTAAATGCGATTATTTTTATTAAAATAGTGATTCTCTTTTCGAGTAGTCCAAGGGCTTCATGAGTCTTTAATATATTAAACAATTATTTTTGAAATCAAAGGATTGACTTGGAAAACTGTATGGAACTGTATTGACATTTATATCGATAAGGCGAAGGCAATGGTTGGAAAAACTAATAGTAATTTCGTGAATTAAATAACTAACAAAAGATTATAGTCTTTACATTATTCATCATCATGCACTCGTTTTTTAAAAAGATATCAATACCTTTTAAAAATGTTCTTGATGAGGCAGTGATGATTACAAATTTATAAACTCTTGGCCATTGAGGAAAACAAGACTGTTGGCAATTTTATGTGAAGATATGGAAAATATTCATTCAAGTATGCAATTTTAAAAAAAAAATACCTTTTGGTTTGTGTGTTTTTTTTAAATAAAATTTATAGTTTAGCCGTGTTAGAAGAATGTTTAAAATCGATTGATGATAATAATGAAGAACAATATTGAACAATATTTAAATGAAATTCTATTGTTTTTAGAAAAATATTTTCTAGAGAATAAATATACAGAATTTATTCAACGATATTATACTGGCTTAAAAATCCAATTTTAACCGAAGATTAAAATTAACCTGAAGATTTTTCTATAACAGAATATGAAGAATTTATTGAAATTACCACCGACTCATCTTTAAAATCTTTATTCGATAAAATATCATTAACGGATTTTCAATGCAGTAGCAGTATTAACTAACCAATATCGATAATAAAGGTGTACTAACATTTCTTCTTTTTACAACAACAACATATCTTTGTGAAACTGGATTTTCATCATATGTTTCAAATGAAAATAAAATATCACAATAAATTAGATGCTTAAACGTATATGTGCATATTGCATTCAATTCTCTAGCCAAATATTAAAATAATGGTCAATGAAAAAAACATACATTATGGATCACTTTAAAATAATCAAATATTAAAATTTATAAAATTTACTTGGGCGTGTCAAAAATTTTACTTCTTCAATAGTTTTTAAAAACGTCGAAAAAAAGATAAAAAAATTATGAAAAAATGGGAAATTTTATGCAAGTTCACGTTTTAACAAAATACTTTTTTTTAAAATGCTCTAACTCAAAAACGAAAAATCGCAAACATTTGAAATTTTCACCAAATTTTTATATTGGCTTTTTCTATATATGGTTAAGTTTTCAAAATCTTTTGACTTATTTTGATTTATTTATAGACAATTTAAATTTTCGATTTTTGTATTTTTTTTTTTAAATACCTATCTCTAAAATTTATTTGGCTGTCCGAAAACTCTTGAAAATTTAATACAATGTTTATTATAAGTTATACTTATCGTAACTAAAAAGTATCTAAAATCGTTTTACTCAAATTTTTTTTATAAGCCCATAAATATCGAATTTGTATCGAATATGTTAAAATCGCGATGATTTACAAGTTATTTTGTAATTGAAAATTCATCAAAAATTTTCAGTTTATACTTAAGGATTAAAATTGTATCACTGGGTTATCCATAAGTTACTTTTCAAAAATCTATAATATAATTTCTACTGGACTTTAAGAAAAAAAATTTATGACCTTTGAAATTTTAATTTTTACAAAATTGCATATTATCGCATTATATTTCAATTTAAATATAAAATACTATATTATTTATTTATTTATTTTTTTATTGATCTTGAAATTTACATTTCCGCTTCGACAACTGAGGCCATTAGCGTTACATTAAAAGAAAATTAGTATTTTATCTTAAAGTAAATTTATTGATTTAGTTGCTTTTAAGGATTCTATTGTATTGATTTCACTTTATTATTATATACCCATTTTAGACCAACATATCATCTCCGTTCAGAATGATTATTTTTTTATTTTAAAGTCATTAATAATTCAATATATTTATAGTATTAAATAATAATATCTATTATTAACGAAAAAATTATTAGTTTGAGTTATTTATAAATATATTTATAAAACAAATATTTTAAACATTTTTATTTTTACTAATAATTATAGCTATCGGCTGCGTAAACCAAATCCCATAAAAAAGTTTTACGATAGTAATTAACTAATAAATAGCCACATTACCATAATCACGCAATGTATATATTATATATTATTATATTATTATGTTAGTATATAATGTTGAAACCTGTCAAAAATTCGTACGTGAATTGCATCTCAAAAGAAAAATGTTTTTCTTCGGGGTGAATTTCATGTACGATATTAAGTCACTTTTCCGAGAAAATATCTTTAGTCACACTTCACACGAATAAAGGTGGTTTTCCGGTGTGGGTTGATATGCGTATATAATTTTAACTTATTATCTTGACCATTTTCTTCGAGTCCTATTCTACACGGATACGAGTTCAAATCTAAGTTAAGATATATGTAGGTACTAATACATTAATCTCAATAAATTTAGTAGATTCTTACAGAATCTTCATTTGAATATTTCTTCACAACGCTGTAAACAAATTTACATATTTTTTTTTTTTCATTTTGTATGTTATTTTATAGCTTATTGATTTTTTAACATTTCTATACTATAGTAAGCATTCGTTAAATGAATACAACATTTTTTTCTGTCAAATACTATTTGCTTTTAATAATCACAAAACCATTAGTGTACAGTTTATTTTCAAAAAGTATCTTCATATGAGTGTTCTATATTTATATACATTGATGACTTTATAGCTATGAAAATTTATTATAAAATATCAGTAATAGGTAATGGTTCTAAATGTGTTAGTATTTTGTTGTATAAATTATATGGTTTGTAAATAAAATTGAAAGCAATGATTAAATATAGAAAAAAAAACATTTCAAGCGATAGTAAAAAAGAGTAAAATAATAATTAATAATAATGATAATACAATAATATATAAGATCTAGATAGGTATTGAATTTCATAAAATTATAAATCAAATATACAAGATATAACGCAATAAAATAATTAATTTCATTTTAAAATAAAACGCAATATTAATTAATTTAAAAAATTACACTGCACTATTAAATATGAATTATATATAAAAATAAACGTCAATATTACCTAACATTTCAATTATTCTTCAGACCTAATAAATCAACTTTGTTCTATACGTATTCAGAATTCAGATCACTCAGAAATTAATTAATTAGGTATCGATAAAATAAAAATATAAAAAAAACAAAGGACATTTTCATCATATATATTTTTGTATACATACAACAGTTGAATATATTCATATATATAATATTCATTATGATAACATAAATTTGAAACTATTACAATATTGAATTGTGTACAATACGTCTGATAATTCTTAAAGCATTTTGATACTAAACTGTACTAGTAACAATTTTAATCATCTGCATTCTCCATTGAATATAACATCAAAAACCAGTCTACGAAACCAGCAAAAATTTCTTTTCAAAACTAGATTTCAGATTATTGAACAAATATCCAGTCTGATTGGGTACCTACATATAGTTAGGAATAAAATATTCCATTCACAAGGACATTATACAACATTTTGGCATCATTTTTTTTTTATTTGAGCAATTAATATTTAAAAGTACAATTATAAGTTTATAATATACTATCGTTATATTATAGATATATTTGTAATTTAGTATACATAATATTATAGTATATACTTTTTATGTATATTACATAGTGTAATAAGTTTACTATGGACATTGTTTAAATTAAATAACACTTAACACTTTTAATATGATTTCAGATTCGACTTATAGTTAATGTATTATTTGTTTATGAATTTACAAATGTTATGGTCTGGATATATCGTTTACCAGTTTACGTTCACATGTGTGAATATAACATTTTATGTAACTATTAAAATATTCAATCACAACTTCCAAATAACAAAAAAAAGATTAAACAATTTTATTTTTCAATGTTTTACGGAACTATTCTTTAAGTATTAAGTATATAAGCAGTATAATAAGTTACTCCTTAGTGATTATATAGACTTTGGACATCCGTAAGCTTAATTTATTGATAGCTTTTCTTACGAAATCGAATTTCTTTTGTGTCCATTTTAAAGCAATTTTATTAATTTGAATACCCTGAGTAAATCCAAACTTGTAACTTACTTATAAAATGTATTGTTAAAATATGATAAAATATGTAATATTTATACAAAAAGATAACGTTTAGTAGCGAAGAAAATAAATTAATGTTGTTAAACAAAGACTTTAGGAATATAAAATTAAAATTAAATAAAACAAATTAGAGTAGGTATTATTAAGATAAACCCAACAATACTTATGAACGATTTAGTCTAAGTAGATATGCGTTTGCATACGAGACAATAGAATAACAAGTATGCTAAAAATACGTATGCATTTAAAATACATATATGTTTTGCTATTAGGATGAAAAAAAAATTATACCTATCTCTTAATCTACTCACGAATTAGAACAAAAAATAAATCAACGTTAATAATTATAATTTATTATTATTGTTCAATATTTGAATGATTAAACGCTGAAATTTTTAGTTTAATTGGTTTAATTATATTATAAAATAAGAAAATATAAAGTAGACATAATTTAATCAAGCAATCAATTGGTTAGTACCTATATATCTAATTATTTATCACAATTCATCTAAAACTGATGACTTTAAATCTTAATGCTCTATATATAAACATATATCAAGTTCCAATGGAACTCCGAAGAATATTCAAAACTAGGTAGTAATTTAATACATTTTGTATGTTTCTTCTTTCTATTAGGCCTTTATTAATACATTTATAATCGAGCATTGCTTTTTATATTAAATTGGAGAAATCTATGTGTTGAACAAAATAACGTATACTAGTACATAGGCAATATATTATTAGGATAATGGGATGTATTTGAATAATTTAATTAATATATAAAATTTAACATTTAACATTTAAAATCTAATTACACATAAAAAATATATAAAACATTGTATTGTTTGAATCAAACTCAACTTATGACCGTCAATTCAATATCATAATAAAATTTCACTTTTTGTGTAAAATACCGATGTGAATGTATAATGAGTTAACCAAAAAATTAAAAGTAATGATACTTAATAATTTTCATTATATTTTATATTATTGATTCCGTGGTTTTAAATTTTTTAAACATCATAAATTCATAACTGTAAGAAAATTTAACTTCTAATCAACTTTTACTATAATTATTGTGATTAAAAAGTTAAAAACAATTAAAGATATGATTAAATTTGTTTAGGTTGTTCATTTTTAATTTAATCATAATTAATATTATCGTAAATGATTCGTTCATATACAAAGACAATTTCTGTTTTTTTTTTATTTCATCGTTTAAAAATATTTTGAAATGTTTAATTGAGATAATTTCTAGGACGTTTTCGTTTGTATAACTGGTTTAATTCATTTATGTCTTTGCAACTCACCATTTGGCGAGAAGGTGAACAATACATGAAGTGTAATATAATATGTATGAGGGAAGTGTTTAAAATTAAGATTTGTTTGGTACATACAAACTTTAATGTTTTTTTATTGCGTGGTTGATTCTTGGATTATAATATTCATAATGTTTATGGGAGTAAAAATAATGGACAAAAAAATAGTCCAAGGTTATTCTTTAACCCTAGTAAGTACTGTACATAAAAAAAGTATTTAAGTGACGGCACGTTTGTTTTTAAGTATTTGGTGAACAAAGTCAATAATCGTAGTAATAACTTCAGTAATTATCGGCAATACGTATTAGACGCGTATACTATAGCATATACTTGACTATGTATTTAATACATGAATAATTATGTAATGTAAAACAAATCTTAACTAAACACTCAGCCACACTTGTCCAAACTATACAGGTTAAAACCCATAGTAGTATACTTAATTTAAACTACTTTTCTACGTAGTTTTTAAATTTATTTGAAAGAAAAAGAAAATTGTATTATCTTTATCGATTCAGGAGATAATTACATTTTCATGGGTATAATTTATTTATGTGTATGATGTATATTATATGTATATAATAAAACTAAATATCTAAAAATGTATGCATTCGTGGATATATTAATAAAAATGGAAATTATAAATTTGTATAAAATATAAATCTTAACTACTGAACAAAATGTTTCGGCTATTATTTATAAAATTCCTGTAAAGATGTGTATATACTATTTTTTTAAAACTTTAAATATTATCTTATGTAAATAATTATTTATATACACTTTTGATAATAAAACAACAAAGTATAATTTAAATTTTTTTAAATATAAAATGTTTACACTTAGTTTGAATTATTGATTAATATAATGTAATATTTTATTAATATTATTTATTTAATTTATGTAAATATTTATAAGACTAAATATAGCCAAGCAGAACAACTTGTGAAAATAAACACTGTAAAACACTGTTTAATATTTAAGTTGTAGTAATTAACTTAGCATCTATCAGGTTTTATTGTTCTAATATGATTTCAGAAAAGAAAAATAATTTGTTTGAGGATTAAAAATTTAATCGAAAAGATACAATTAGAAATTCTTAATAATAGTTGATTTGACAAATACGAAGAGAGAGTATGTATAATATACAATATAATATAAGTCTTAATATGTTTTACACCAACTTAAAAGTTAAAATTAAATTAAAATAATGTTATCTTCCGAAATAATCGTTAGCTCATAATATATATATATATATATATATATATATATATATATATATGTGAATCCTTATTGTACAAGGATAAGTAACTTGTTTATAAAATTGTGCAAGTGATTCGTTTTCTTTAAAAACCGCTTTTTACGAAATCGCTAAAAATTAAAGATATTACTAATATTGTCAACACAAAATTCTTGACTTCACATATACAAACCACTTATTTATTCATTCTTTTAGATGTTCTTATTACATTAAGTTAAACTGCGAAGTGGGTTAACCAGCTTCATTATGATTCTACACATTTGACTATATATACATTAAAATAATATTTCCGAATACATCTAAGTCAATGATACAATGGAATGGATTGTGTTTATCCATATTAAATTAGGTATTTATGTCAATCATCATTACCGCGGTTATGGTTATCCAACATTATTAATGTTTAGAATGATATTTATCCTATATTTATCCTACTTGACATTCCTATAGTTCTAATCATTTTAAAGATACTAAATCCATACCTCAGTATAAATTGTTCATCCTGTTTTGTAAGTTTATACTGAATGCAATCCATTTGTATTATAACCATTGTTTCAGATAAGCTTCATTGTGATAAATATATACCTACCACGTGAAATGATTATTGATGGATATAATCTTATAGTGATTAGTGAGTAGTGACCTATATAATATAAACCTAAAAACTGAACGCAAAATAATTTTACATAACAACTAAAATTTATGTTTTTAAACTGAATTGTAATCGGAGAGGAATACTCTTCAACACGATAAGCGTTAATCACAGGAGCACAGAAATGTGATCGATTAGGTAATACGATCAAAACTGGAATTACCGCCAATCTAAAATAAGTATTGAGTTAAATCCGTAATCCGAGCGTAGGTAGTTTAAAGTGACATTTTTTTTATCGTATAATTATATAATATAAGGTCAATATTTTTTCCAGTATTTTATCTTATTTTTTTCTAACGGCATTGCGTTAAATGGTATTTATATTTTCTAAATATATATGTACCTATATAATAATATATGTGTGTGTGTGTGTGTGTATAATATATACATACGGCGATACGTACATAATCTCATCAGTCGTCACATCTCACCGTGTATGTATAAACACCACTTGTATACCATGTAATATATTATCTAGAATATTATAGTGTAACACACGTGCACACGACATACCGTATACAATTTAAAACACGTCAAAGATTGCAAAAATCGTTATCCGTACATAGTACATACTACATAGTATGATTTGAATAAAAAGAAATTGTTCTACATGCACATAAACGCAACGGACAACATTGTAGATGGATCGTAAATTGGATGTAATATTTAATATAGATATACAATAAACATATTATACCTATAACGAGTACAGAATAATGATAATAATAATAATAATACTATGTGATCTCGTTCGGGTTTTTAATAAATATTTGTAACGTTTTTGAATTTCTTACCACAATAGTACCTACCTACTGATAATATTTTATTAAAATGTCAAATTTTCTTTGAATACACATTGAAACGTCATTATTTCGATTACCATTTAATCCTCTCATTTGTTAGCTATTATTTATTGGTTGAATTTCTAGGTACTTTTTGTCACATGAAAATGCTTTTATTTCGTTGAAATAGTTTCGTCGCCGTTATAATTTTCATAAACAGAGACAACAATAAACAAACAGAATACGTGTATTCTAGGTAAATGTGTGAAAAGTGATAAAATATTATACAAAAAATCCCCAAAGGAGCTCAAATGAAATACAATCTATAAAAACAAGGGTAAACAAACAAACAAACACATAGACCGAATAAAAAATTGAGCAGGATTAGAAGAAGATTATGAAAAGAAAAAGTATTTTTATAAAAGTACCGAGAAAACAAAGAAGTCGACTAGTATAGTCGCATTTACAACAAAAATATAAGAACTGCTATAAAAGAAAAAACGATTAATTATCCTTAGCAATATTACTTTGCAAGATACAATAATAATTTTATATATATTTTATTACATTTATTTCTTAGACTATGTCTGTTATTTTAAATTTTTTTTTATAATTAGTTCCAAAAAACCATCATTAAATGGTTGTAATATTTTTTATTCTTTAATAAGTTCAGATTGAACAATCACTTTATTATTATAATGAAAAAAGTCATACGACTATCGTACAACCTATAAAAAAAAAAAAGATGAAATGAAATAATTGGTATAGTTCCTTAAAAATTAATGGTACCATCCTTGTAGTTTTGATAGTATTTATCTTTCAAACAATATTGATATTCACTGTTCATTTTGATTATTATTAACTTATTTCGGTTGTATAGAGTTTGTCGCTTAATGTGTATATATATATATATATATATATATATTGTAATCGTGTCTTGAAATAATTAAACAATAAATTCAATTACATCTGTACCTATACCTAGCTATATTTTAGATACGAAAGCCGAGAGATATAATGTAGTACCGTGGCTGAATGTTGATCACTATAATCTTGCTTCAGTGGAAGTTAAAATACGAACGTAATTAAATCATAGCAAAATCTTATGTTATCAAAAACAAAACTAGGTTCAACCGACTAGATGAAAAATTTGGTGCAGTCTGTTTCAATCATTTTTGAACATTTTTTTTAAACTAGAAAAGTATAGAAGTATGTACCTACCTAATAATTTAAAATATAATTTATACTTAGTTCTTTCAACTGAACTATACTATAAGAGTCTAGAGACACTGTTGGAGTAACAATCAACACGTTTATTTTTTGGATATTTCCAAAAAAATATTATAATATTCTCTATATTTAAATTAATATGGTATATATAACTTTTGACTTTTAAAAACGTTCTTTAAATATATCTGAAACATAAAGTATAAACAATACTTGAATTTATTAATTTCATAACCAAAAAATTATACTGTTGATGTATTTAATTCTAAACATCTACTTTCAATATGAACAGATAAAACTTTTTGTAAAAATAAATTAATTGTAAAATATTAAAATATTTGATAAGTAAATAAATAAATATTTAAATAAATATTGTGTATTTTTAAAATATATCATACCAGGTTAAAATAATAATTCAAGAGAAGTGAATTATATTACAAAGTTAGGATATTGGCACTCGTTTCACTTTATTTTCATTAAAATAGAATGACGGTATATAAAAATCATTAATTTTAATCTGAATGTGACAGCAATATATCAAAAAAATGATTCTTATCTGAGCTCGGTGTGATAAAATATTAATATAAGACAATTTACTCAAAAGCGTGTACAAATAGGTTTCTTTGATATCAATCATTCTTTTTTAGGGTTTATGGTTTTCAAGATTTACTCAAAAATGTATTCTTGAGAATCCTAAAACTTTAACTTTCTCATGGTTTTATCTAAATGTATTCAAATTTGAGTCTATAATAATACGTAATGATGTGTGAGACTTTTCGGACTTTTAGTGTGTAAAACCCAAAAATTAAAAACTCTTAATTGTTAAAATATAAAACAAAATTCAATAATTATCTCGTTTAAAGTCTATAATACTTATTGATAATTTTATATTTTAAAATTTTTCTTAACGAAACTTTAGTCAAGTCCAATTTGTGTAGATAGGTCAAGTTAATTCTCATTATACATAAAATACATCATCTATTTATAATTCAACGGTTGGGACAAAATCTTTCTAAATACGTTGTTGCCGTTTTAAAATATTTTCATAAGCTAATATTACCCAGTTATTAAAAATTATTTTAACGTAATTAACCGATTGTACAGTTGAACATTTACCTTTAAAGACCATTTACCCAAGACAATTTTAGTCCTCACACTTTTTGCAGTATTTTTAGATTTAAAACTATATTGTATATACGTAAAACTTATTCAAATAATCAACATTGTTTTTGTTTAGTGTACATGTATTCATTATATTTATCAAATAATATACAATAATACAAAAATAATTAACCGAAATAAAAAGTATAAGTGTTGGCATTGTTCCTCTGAAACTGTATTTCTAGACTTTTCTGGGTTGGCGAAGATAGTTTACAATTATCATAGCAATATACATGTACTTACATGACTAAGCCAAGTTTATAGAGTAGGTACGAAAGAGTGAATTTATTCAAAATATTCAATTAAATATCACAAAATCTAACGAAACTGTTAACGCAGTTAACCAAATGACTATCAATTAAATTTATTATCAACTTAGATAAAAATCTAAGTCACGGCTATAAATATTATATTTAATCGTGATCTAAATCTAATTAATAATCTTTGAGCATCGTATCTTATCCGACGGAATAAAATTTAAAACAAAATATACAGAGAACGCAATTGTCGTAATGAATTAAAACATTGTACCAGTTGGGTTCTTGTGATAGTGTATAGTGCGTTATAAATTTCTAAACAATACAATAATTATATTGTATCATCCGATTTTGAGCGCAATTATTATTACGAATATATTTTTCGTTTTCTGAAGATAGCCGATAGAACTATAAACGAGTTAATAACTATTATGCTCAATTTAATAGAAATGTTGAGAAAGTTTTGTTTTTATTTGTTTGAATTTCTTGCCTCAATAGTCTCAAACTTATTTTGGTATTATAGAACAATGTAGCAAATAATGAACTCATGAAATTATTACATATAATTTGGCCGTTTTCCACACTTTCCTCGTGAAATAATAAACATTTTTTAGTCTTTTGAAGACAGATGTATTTTTTTGAATTACATTGAACCTTTTAACTTTTTAAAAATACTTAACACTTTATTTCAATATAAAAAATAAAAGCTGTAAAAAGTCCACCGTCGTCTGACGAGCAAACTATTCTAATGCCGTGATAGATTGTGCAGTAGTAAGTATATCATTGATTATAAATATTATAAAATTATAAATAGTGTTTATAATCAATGGTTATATATACATTAAAAAAGCTATTTTTGGTAAGTTCAAGTGCGTAAAACGTTTTCATCACTGCATTACATGTGAATCCGTGTAATGTTCTGATTCTTTTTTATACAATACCGCTTCACTATCTTGTTCGGTAGCCGCTTTAAGGTTTAAGTAAAAACAAGTATCAAAGAATAAATGATCAAATTCATAACATGACCCTGAGAATGATTATTATTGAAATTATTTTAATGTTTTAATAAAAAAAATAAAAAAATCAACCGGAGTAAAACAATTTTTAAAAATAATGTTGATAATTATTCGAATATTACAAAAAATATTATAACCAGAATTCTTCATACATAGTTATTTTTTAAAAAAAAACGACAAAATAATATAAAATATATGCAAATGGTCTTTTCCAAATGACCCTGCATATAGTTGAATACTAAATAACTATTATATATTCTTAAATTGAATCAAATATTCATGAACAGAGCATTATAATAATACATTTTTCAATTGATGTGTATAATATAATGTGATTTATAACATTCCAACAAGAAATCAAAACATAAATAATAAAATATTAATGTTACAATCACTGTATAATAATATTGAATAATTTTAAATTAAACTAATGAAATGCACAGTCATCAGTCCATATAATATTAAAAAGATATTTGAAGATAAACACCGGGAATTAAGAACGTTTTTCGGTTTACGCTAATGATTACTAAATAATTTTTTAGTTTTCGTTAATTACTTAATACGAATTTTAATATTTTCTATTATCAAACTACGTTTGGAAACAATAATTTGTATTTAGAATAATTTATTAATGTTTTGTAAATAATTATTGAATTTATTTTTATTCTATAAATCTAGTTTCATTTTTAGCTTAGTATTATATTTTCTGACTACATTTCAAGCGTGATGTGTATCTGAATTGTGGTTTTTCAGAAATAAATATGGTTACTTTTTAAAATTAAGTTTCTGATATGTATAAGCATAATAGATTTATTAATCGTAATCTTATAACAGTTTAATAATGGTGAAAAAATATTTTTTCTGTATTAATCAAATAAAAATGTAATTATTTTATCAGCTGTTATTATTTATTCTCAGAGAGTTAAACTAACTTCTATTCATGAACTGTTCTATATTATTTATACAGGTACTTATTGTAATTTACCTATAGCATATGTATGGCCATTGGCCAAGTCTATTAGAAATCAATGTAAAATACTTTTGAACTTTATTAATTTATCGTTATGAACTCACGATAATTAGAATAATATTAAACATATTATATTTTCAATACTTATGTAAAATAGTTATTTCACTGTAATAATCATTATATGGCCTAAAAATATGTACTTGAATGATATTTTGTTTATTTTACTATTAAGTTAAATAATTGCTTTGTTTTTAAAGTGTGCAATTTAAATTATTTTGATACTGTTTTACAAAAAATATACTTTGCAAGTTATAGATTTGAAACCAAAATAACGTAATTATCAAAATTTTTCCTAGTTTATTTTCACCAAGTTTAGCGTTATTAAAAATATTTTTATTCTAAAAAAATAATTAATTTTACCCTAATGTTTTATCATTTATTAAAATATAAAAGTGTGTATATTACGGAATTACGGTATTTCAAACACAATATTAAAATATATAATATTATATTATTGAAGAAAAATGTAAGTTTCAAATATATTACATAACAGCAGAAACAGCAGAGTGACTGCTGATTGTAATGACACTACGAGTTGATAATGCACTTATAAGTACTTATGTTTAGGACGAGTCGTTATTTTCAAAATAATCGAAGATATGAAAAATGTTATACACAAAGTATACTTGTTGCAAGCAAAATGTTCGCAACTGCGTGATCCGTAAACATTAAAATAATATTATGATGTAACTCGAGCGCTTATTTAATTTAATTTTTTTTTACTGCCGTCGCTGTATGGTTGTTTCATATTTTTATCACCCAGTTTTAACGATAGTCGCTCACCAATAAAATACACGATCCCGGCAGACGGCTAGCGGATCATGCGATAATACTATATACAACTAGGTATCTATATGACCTGCGGGTCAGACGGCGATTTGTTATGCGTTCGCAGTGTCAGTATATAGTCTAATACACATCAATAAACAGAAAACAGCAACGGTTCTCAAACTGCGCATCTCGCTGAGGTATATTGGGCGAAAAGATTTAGAGAAACGTTGGTATGATAACTTGGCAGATAAGTATCTCGGCGAGACACCACGTATGTATAATGCAATAATGTACATTATATAGCAGTGTTTCTCAAACTGCATTATCCGCCGAGACCTAACCATCTGAGAGCTCCGCGAGAATAGCATTATTGGTTGAATATATGTGTAAATCGTGTGTACTATATACAAAATGTTATTTGCACCGTACACCGTCTATAAATGACTTGGAGTATGTATACATATTGTTAATAACATTAATAAACCTATGCTTATTATATTATATAATATATAATACGCATTATTACTATTGTACGCGCTAATAATTAGAAAATAGATGGTATCACGTCATTGCTCATGAGTTGTGGTTTAAAAGTTGTGACACTCATGCGGTTTTCGGGGCTCCGTGGATTTTTTCCCGGCACCTTACTGCAAGGATTCCGTGACCAAAAATTATTGAAAACTGTCGGTAATAAGTATACCTACAAATACATAGCTGCGATATCTTCATGCACATGTCCACGTCATAACCTTTATGTGGATTCGAACGATGGGACGACGTCGCTCGGGATTCAGAACAATAACGGTTCAACAATATTCCAAAGTATCTATTATATTATGTACTATACAATCTGACACGCGCGCGCTCGAGTGGTATAATTAACTGTTTGCAATACCTGCAGGTGCGCGCATATAGTTTCTCGGCGGGATATATTATAACAATATAATAAAATACGATAGGCAGTTAAAGTCGGCCGCGTCTAAACTACTTTTGAACGGATCAACAAAAAAAAAAAAAAAGAGAGAAAAATAAAATATCACCGCAAAGATTGCGTGAACCGATCGATCGCCATTTATCATATAATATAATAATAGTAATAACGCGCAAGTAGTTGCACAACTACTTACATACTGCGAGACGAGAGCATCATCTTTCCGACGCTCGTCTTCTCAGCAAAAAAAAATAAAAACTGGTCCCGAAATGCCGTCGTTATCGCGACCGTCTTGTGTGACGCAATATACCGAATGACCAACACGACACGCACCTGCGGAGAAAGCATCGCGCAAACGACATCGCGCGAGAGGGGGTGAAAACACGAAAATCGCGGGCGGACAATGTCTATCCCCTTTTTTTCATATATATTTTTTTTTCAAAAACAGACGATACGAGTGACAGCCCGACTATATAAGCCCGAACTTGCGGACCGAAAAGCATCAGTTCTTCACTCGTCGTCTCCAACACACCAACGACGAACAATACATAATATATATTATATTATTATATTTTTATCGTAACCACCGTCCGACACCATCATGGCACATTTCAAGGTAAGTTTCAAAATAATTTATTATTTCATTACTCTAGATCGACTCGAGCTACGACGCTTCGACGCTTCGATTTCTTGTATTACTCGTAAATGACTAAAGCCTTTCGAACTTTTTTCATTTTCCTTTTCTTTTTTCCTTCAACTCAAAAACAAAGCCTAGTCGCATTTCAATATATGGGTACATACTTATCAAAGCGCCGGAAAAATGTTGTAAAGCACCGTATTTTATACTTAACACTTTTCAATCGAACCATTGTACTCGTTTAGAATCGCAGTTCAAGCTCAGTAATACTACACCGTATTATGACGATCACATAGGGAAAGAGATCAGAATATTTTCATTCATTCGTGTTTAGTATCCTTTATTGTTTTGGACACTGCAGGATCAGCGACTAGTTTCCTTCTTCGGACGTTTTTGCTCGCCAATTTCTATACGGTCTTATTTTATTTACACTGCCCATACATCGTTTACTGTTGACAATAATACCATCTTGCACAGCGATATCACTTTTAATACCACGTAATATTGTGAACACCTACACGGGGACGGAAAAGGAAACGCGAGTCGGCTCGTGAAAACCGTCTGCACGATCGACGCGATTATTGTGATATCGTATCGTAATATTGCATTATTAATGCACATATTCTGTAGCCCAATGCTCGATCGCCAGACGAATACCTCTTGTAGTCTTGTGCCGTAATATTACCTATATGAAATTTAGTCCGTAGTCATGATGTAAACACCCACTCACTGAGATAGGATTTTTACAATTCAACCGCTAACGGGGTTGAATGTTACAAGATTATGAGTAGAAATGGAAAGAATCAACTACCCGGAACTACTGTAGTTATATTTATATAATTCACATTACTGACATAAATATTACATATTTACGAATTGTCGTGTTCTTGTGTTCCCAGGCTTGCATTGTCGGTCTGGCCCTGATCGGTCTGTGCGCCGCAGACACCAAACAGACGACCAAACGCAGCTTCGGTTCCGAAGGCTTGGGCTACTCGTCCGGTTTGGGCTACTCCTCCGGTTTGGGCTACTCCTCCGGTTTGGGCTACTCCTCCGGATTGGGCTACTCCTCCGGTTTGGGCTACTCCTCCGGTTTGGGCTACGCTTCCGGCTACGGCGCTGGTTACGCATCCGCGGCCAACGTGCCCACCAAGGTCAGCCAGTCCGACCAAGTAGTGTCCGTGTCCGTGCCACAGCCGTATGCCGTGCCCGTCACCCGCCATGTGCCCGTGTCCGTTCCCCACCCCGTGCCAGTGTCCGTGCCCAGGGCCGTGCCGGTGAGCGTGCCGCACCCGGTCCCCGTCACCGTCGACAAGCCATACCCGGTCGATGTGCCACGCAGCGTGCCAGTCAGCGTGCCGCACCCAGTGCCGTACACGGTCAACAGGCCAGTGCCATACGACGTGCCATCACCGTACCCCGTTGAAGTGCGCCAACCCGTGCCCGTCTCCGTGCCAACACCCGTCGTCGCCCCAGCACCAGTCTTAGCCGTGGCCGCACCATCCTACGGATACGCCGCCGCTCCAGCCATTGCATCCTACGGATCTTCTTACACCGCCCCGGCCATCTCATCTTACGGATCTTCTTACGCCGCCCCGGCCATCTCATCTTACGGATCTTCTTACGCCACCCCGGCCATCTCATCTTACGGATCTTCTTACGCCACCCCGGCCATCTCATCTTACGCATCTTCTTACGCCGCCCCGGCCTTCGGATCTTACGGATCATCTTACGCCGCCCCGGCCTACGCATCGTCTTACGGATCTTACGGTTCCGCTGGCATTTCTGCTTACAGCGGCGGACTAAGCTCTTACGGATCGTCTCTGTCCGGTTCATTGTACGGACACGACTTCAAGAAATAATCCGTCCACGATCATCATCCACCTCTCCGCGACCGTTTGCATACCCAACCCATTTCGTACTATCCTGCAGCACGAGTCCCGGCATCCAACATCGTCCGGAGACGCTATTATTATTCTTTTCATATTTACATCCCGCAGTACGTCTACTGTCAACATATGTGTACGATTGTAAATCGCAATCTCATTTATTTTTTATTTTTATTATTACTATATATACTTACATAATCCTAAGTATTTCGTCGCGCTATAAACGCGCACATGTGTACAACAGTATATCATTTAATTTGTCATAGTAAAACTCGTAAACGAAAAATAATCAATCGATTTTATATTATTATTACTGTTTTGCTCGACCTCCTTCGCCGAGCGAATACACCTACATATAACTACTACCTACGCGCGGTATGACATTTCGCAGTGTCGCTGCCGTATCATATTACAAAGTTATAATACTACTTATATAATATATAGGTACCTATAAAATGCAGTTAATTTTATTATTACAATAATAATAAATGTATTTAATGATACGGTTTACTCAAATAGTAGCTGATGACCAAAAGAAGACATCTATCGCGTTGGTGTAAAAATTAAATATATCATGTAGGTAAATACAATATGTTAATTCAATATATTGGTGTCTGGTAGTACCTATGACTATTAAAATACAAAAGTATAATAATATTATAGGTATCATTCAATTATTGTATATGTATCAGTTATACGATTTAATTCTTAAATCGAACGTTCGTAGACTCAGTCCCTATTTTTTAAGTACCTAAACATTGATTTGTAAACTGAGTTACGATTTTATTGATTATAATTTGTAGGTATAAAGCACGGTTGTAGATAGTACTATCTACATCAGTGGTATAAAGTGCTCCATTTCCCATATATACATGTCATTTGGACCCGGTCGACCCCAAATAGTTGAGAGAAAGGCGAAGAAGAAGACTTCTCAATTGGGGCCAAATTATTTTTATTTTTTAAGAATATTGAACATTTCTCGGGTCCCAGAAGACATCAAATGGGTCTCATTATCCTCTAAAAATTTTTATTTTATTGATCAGCAATTTATAATTTATTATTTCGTTTTGAAATATTCATAATATGGTAGTTCTTATTTACATACTTTTGTAAAATTAGTTTAATGTTCATATGATTCTAATACGAGTTTGATAGTACTAAGTACTATTAATATAACTAAGTCATATAATTTGACTTGACTCGTATTGTATTATATTCTATGAATTCGTTAGCTAAAATATATCGTTATTTTTAATAAGTTTGAACATTTCTTTAGTTTTTTAATACTCGGATTATAGTTCTTTTAATTTGTCAATTTCGGATTATTTATTTGGATCAAAATTTGAAATAAAATGTTGTGGAAAGACTTGCAAGCATAGGTACTAATCGACAGTCATTATATGTGAAATAACTATACTAATGCATTAATCTATTTTCAGTCGGCTATAAATATAATTTTATAATAATATTATAAATATAAAGTATATCAGTGAGTGTATACTCATCCTTTGTTTTGTAAATTTATACAAGTACTTGCTGTTGTCGGGCTAAGTTTGCAACAAAAAAAAAAAGCACTTATCTATAAGCTATATTGCTATAATCACGGGCTGTTTGCATATTCCCCCCGAGAACAAATATTTTCATGAACTGATTTTATTCAATTTATGATCCTGATTGACTGATGATATTAGTCAAGACATACTTTTCACTTCAAAAATAGTTAGTTTAACACTATCATATTTTATTATAATGTGTACATAAAGAATTTTTTTATTCATTTTATTTTTAAAAATTAAATCGTGAACGATATCTATTGGATTTATAACTAATACAAGTCGAAATTGCGTGAACATCCAGAAAAAAAGAAAATTACATACATGGTATAACGTTGTTAACAAATTTCGGAATGGTGATAACAACATTTTAAACGTATTTTTTAGATACCTATATAATATATAAATAACAATAATAATCAATCTAATTATATTTTATTTTAGTATAATTAAAATATATTAATTTAATCTTAAATATGAGTTTATCTTAAATATATAATAATTATTCAATTTTAAAAGCCGTTTCCAAACGTATTCATTTACAAACAATAAATATATATTTTTTATTATTATTATATAGGTATACATGAGTGTTTCTAATTTTCGTTTCTTTTACTTTTTAGGCATGTAATGGTCACGTTTGCCAGATTACAGCTGATCATTGTTTCAGATAGTCAATATAATAGAAGAAATTTTAATTTTACTTTTGATCTTAGAGATATGTTCTGTTTCCCTGCGTAAATTTATAGTCATTATAAATTCAAAAATAGTTCATTAAAAAAATGATTTGTAGCTAAATATGTACTGTGTATAGAAATAAAAAGCAGAAGTAAGACCACTCTTTAATAATAAAAATATTATATAAAAATAATTATTTAACATAGGTAATTAGGTATAGCCGGTATGGGAGTTTATCGATTCCGCCGAGCATTTGTATATATTGATTGCGTCGAATATTTTTATATATAAATTCCGCCGAAGATTTATATATGTATATAAGCTTATAACATATATATTATAATATTAAAACATTTTCGGATTTTGTAAATACATAATATTGTTTCCAGCAGACGTCCATTTTTGGTGATCCCGACAAATTTTATTATTAGGTAGCTCAGCTGTAAACTTTTATTGATTATTTTAATGTAAGTAAGATTGGTATATTATTATCATTGGTATAAAAAAATTACAAGTTGTATTACAATTTTTATGTTTTCGTTTTTCGTGTTCAATTCGTGTAGGTACCTACTTATACATAATATATGATTTTATTTATTGTAACTATTTTTTCCCCCGTTACTATGATATTGTACACAAACCACTGATTTAAGAGTTTATAAATATACTTAGATTATACTTAAAACTTATATTATACATATATAGGTAATTATTATTTATTTATTCTATAAAATGTAAGTTTTTTTTCTTACTTAGCTTCGTTTCACTCTACCGTCGTGCTAGATATGATATATATATAGTATATATAATGTAATGTGTATATAGTGATGTTACATGTATATGTTTTCGGCAGAATCGATATGGCTGGCGGAATCGATATATAAAAATATTCAGCGCAATCGATAGATTTCTTACAGGTAAAAAGACCTTTTCGACGGAGTCGATATACGCCTATTACTCATTAAGTATCTATACAAAAATAATATTTTTGAAAAAAGTAAAATAATTGTACGAAGTTTTTTGGGATTTATTATATAATAAATACAAACACTAAATTATGATGATAAATTGATAATTATTGTAAATTAATGATTTTTTGCATTCATTAGTATATGTTTTATATTTTTATCAATTAGATAACTTATTAAGTAATAAATCATTATTTAAGAATTTATATTTTTCATTTCAACAATGAAAGTATTATTTTTTCCCTACCACCAGCCACGTGTAATATTTAAACAATCATGAAGTTGAGAAAAGCAAGAAATTAAATCGTTATCACATATCAATGTCCAACATATTTAGACAGTTATGACAATTTAAACTACGTTCATGTTAATATAAAATAGGTAATCTTTATCACTTTTACTTGTTGTATTGACTTTGTATATACTGTGTAACTCAAATAGAAATTTTAAAATTAAATATAAATAAAATAAAATATAGGTAATTAATACTTTTTTGGATTTTTTAGCTACTGATATTTAATACATGTAATATTTTTATTAAGGACCTGTAAGGTCATACATAAACTATATAAATAATAAAATATAAATTATAGGTATTAGTATAGTAAATGCCTATTTTGAGTTTTTTAGCACAAATCTATGTACATATATTGGTGAAAAAATACATATAAGTCACAGCCCTACATAGTAATAAATTATTATTGTATTGTATTGTAAGGTATTATAAACAGTAAGCAAGATATTTTTTTATTGTATGAGGTCTTGACGTCTTGTTTAATATTTTCAAGCATTAAATTCAAAAATAATAATCATAATCTAATATATTATATAATGCATAGCTATATTCATATGGACCAAATATCTTCAATTTAGTGAAATAAAAATTTAACAATTGTATTACACTTGAAATGAAGTAGGTATTAAAATATTTAATAAAATATGTATTTCGAATCGACTCGAGTAATATGGGCTGTATATATACTTGTACTTAAAATGTTAATTGAAATAAACATAGAACCAGTAGGGCAGAACTTCTAAATTAATTATCGTTCAACGGTTCAACAGGTGTATTCAGAAAACATATTTCTAACCAATTCTTTGATACAGTTTTTTTTTCAATTGAAATCAAAAATCTTTTTTTGAACCGTTAACTTATTATTCTACTTACAACTACTGTACTTAATACAAGGATTATACCAATTTTTGAGAGGAGATCAAGATTACTATTCTCAGTGGAAGTTGAGTGATTTTTAGATGTCTAAAATCTTCAAATTTGTCTTTATATGTTCTAATGCATATGCATAATAACAGATTATTAAAATTTTGCCAATAAGCCATTATACTCATTTTTTTATTTTTTTTTATTTTTACGTGCAGTTAAAAATATTTTTGGAGTTCAAAATAGACACAGCTTATGATTTTCATATAATTTTTTTTTTTTTATTACTATCCATATTATTTCTATAAGAAAAATAGCCGTGGCGGGAAAGTCGCACGCATTCAGACAGACGATCCTTCGCCAACGGACTCAGCGCCATCACTGCGACGGCGACCACCCCTTCTCCTCCTCGAAGAGCTCCTCCTTCTCCTCCTGCGGCCGGAACGACGACGACCCCTCCTGGCCATCACCATGTCCTCGTGACTGGCGTCCGTCGTCTCGCCGTCGGTTTCCTCTTGGTCCTCGTCGCCGCTCTGATGCGAACGACGGCGGCGACGCGACCTCCTCCTCCGCCTGCGCCCGGACACCGCGTCCCCGGCCCGCTGGCCGTCACCCTCCGTGTCCGTGGTGCTGGCGCTCGTCTCGTCCTTGTCGGCCGTCTCGTCCTCGGACGTGTCCACCCGGACGCCGCCACTCCTGGACCGCCTCCGGCCGGATCGTCTCCTCCTGCGGCCACCGCGCCTCCTACGCCGGGACCGGTGCGTTCGCATCCTGCCGCCGCCGCGTCGCAGGTCGACCATCGCAGCCGAAACTTCTTCCGTCCCGGTGGCGGCGGTGGTGGTGGTGGCGGTGGCGGTGGCTGTGGCGGTGGCGGTGTCCACCAGCGGTGTCTCGCCGTTCGCGCTGTCGACCGCCGGCGCCGACGACTGCAAAGCGCGGTTCCGTTTCGTCGTCCTTTTCTCCGTGGACGGTTGCGTCGCGTTCTCTTTCATCGCCATAACACCGTCTCGTGCAATTCGTTATAATAATATGTAGAAAAAAATCAAATCAAATCCAGACGAGATCGAATCACCGCCGTTGCAGTTACACTCTGTTTGTATAAACGCGTCCCGTAACGCGTGTTTGGAATAAAACATAATTGTTATTAGCGTATTGTTTTTGGCCAACGCAAGTACTTGCGCCTGTATGTTATTACAGATTATATTATTGTACCTAACGTTTTTTGAAAATGTCCAACTACCTATACTAGAATAGCCCATGCACGTGAGGCGATTATCACCGATCAAGTGTGCACGGACGGGGGTGGGTGTAGCCATTAGGATTTATCAACCGTCGTCGTACAACATGATTTTCACCATGAAACAGTGGTTTTCGTTTTAGTATTTATAGTTCGTATACACCATTATGACGTGTAACTGTTATACCCGTTGTTTCGCTTCAAACTTCAGGGCAATGTTGTGAAGTGTTTGAGTATATAAGTATTCAAATACTTTATTCAATACCTACTTTCAACGTTGATAAGTATTTTAAACCCTTTTTTTCGTATTGAATACCTAGTAATCTATTAATTTAATACTTACGCTTTTTGTTCAAAACAATTATTTTTATTATCCCCTCCAATTTATTTTAGTTTTGATCAGTACTTATTAATTATATAACTATGGGCTATGGCATAGCGTTTGTGGAACAAAGAAGGCTTTTACCCCAAAAATATATATTTATTTTTGTATTATTATTATGTAGAAGATAGAGAAATGTAAGTACATATATTGTTCCGTTTCCGACGTTTTGTTATTAATTTATGTATTACTATTTTACTAAGTAGGTAGTGATGACTGTCAGACTGTGTGTTAGTGTTGTTGTATAAATATTATATACTATGTTAAGTTAATTATATTAGAAAACCCAAAAATATTTGAGGAAATTAAGTTTTTTTAATATGACTATTATTTAGTAATAAAAGATAATACCTAGTTAATAATAATATTTGAAAGTAGTCATATATTATTGAGTACTTATATCGCATATAATTTTTTAATTATATGAGATGACATGATGTTTGTAGAGGGCTACATGAAGAGCTATTTGAAAACATACATTTTAAAATAAATAATATATATCATCGATAAAAATTAAAAATGAATAAAATTGAATCCAATTACAATATATTATAACTGCTTATCATTTAATTTTTGAATTGTAGATTTTGTGAGTATAATGCTTTCAATAATAGTATTAGATACCAGCATCTCTACATTCATCTATTAAAAATACAATTTATATGGAGTAAATTTATTAATTTGGAATTATTCAATTCACTGTTATTATAATAATGTTACTATAATTTATGTTTAATAAATTTAAACACCATTTATTATCTTTATTTTGCCGAAATGTCTGTATATTATTTACTATTTTATAGTTTATTTCGTAGGTATATGTATTCAGTCAACGTCCATCTTATGTCCAACTTACACACTATTCTACCATTACAATACCTACTGTTTTCGAATATGTAAAATAATATTTAGTAGAAGTAGGTAGCTAAAGTAAAATAAACTACCTACCATTGATTATAATTTATAAGTAAAAATCTAGACTGATAAAATAATTAAAAATAAACTCAAAAGTGTACAGACTTTTTTCCCGTTTATGCTATTCAAATTCATAGTACAAAAAGAAAAAATTGCCTTGTTTTTTATGTACCTATATTTAATTCCTTTCCTAATAATGAGTTTATCATTATTCAGAATATAAGCACAAATATGTTGTACATACACAATATTTAACAGTTTTGTAGTTATTGTTTATTAAGTTAAATCCAACGAAATAAAAATGAACTACTGAAGTCAGTAGTTACTAGATACTACTAAATAGTAAATTGTATGCCATATAAATTAAATGACTTTAATTTAAACGTCAAATTATACATATATGTCCCTGTTTCGTGTACATCAAGCATAATCAGCTTAACAATAGTATTGAACAATATATTTAGTATATTTTACTAACTTTAAATAATCGGTGATTAAGTAATCAAGTGATTAAGCTTAAGAATTAGAAAGACTATGATCAATAAATTATATGTATATCTAATTAATACAGGATCCACAGACACATACCCTACGGCCTATATTATACATTATGTTTATTATATAGGGAATCATATTTGTACTAAAATCTTATAGGTTATTGGAATTCATATTTTCCATTTATCAATTATAATATTATATTTCTGTCTAATCCGCATGCATCATTAATTTTATGGATAAATCACTTATATGTTTCCATATATAATATGTTACACACTATATCTATGTTACTGTTCAGGTGGAAAATTCAGTCATTGTCTTCATACAATGTCTGAGATATTATGACAAAATTAATATTAATTGTATACAATGCTAAACCTGGTATGGACAATGTGTATATTGGTTATTTTAATTTATAATTTTTTATACAGTTAAGACATATTTTATAAGCTGTGTCATACTATAGTTATATGGATAAATACAATGATATCAAAATACAACATTTTTATAATTTGATCTAAGTATTATATATAACTAACTGCCGATAAATACTTCAGAATATTATTATGCATTAGTTCAATATATTTTGTTTTGATTAGATTATGAACTATCTAACAAATTCCAATACATTTTGTTAATTTATATTGCAAAAACTATAATGTCACTGTAAATGCTTAAGGAAACTTAAATATGATGATGAACTTGTATAACATTTAAAAGAATTATGATAAAAAAAAAATTTAAAAAAAAATTCCAAATGATTGTAAATTGATTAATAATTATGAGTATAAGTTTAAGTACTTATTTGGAAATTTCAGTACTGGTCTTAGTATAGTGTCTATGTGAATATTTATCTACATGGCTTGAATAACTCTGGCATTGTAAACTTATTATAGTCATTGTTTACAATTTATATTTTGTTTACCTTAACCTTAACATATATATAATATACATATAAATATTAAACTTTTTACATACATAAAGAGAATACCAATTTCCAACTGATATATTATAACCTAACTCATTGAATTAATCAATGATTAAATATAAATAAGACTGGATAAGATAAAAACTAAAATTTAAGTATCGGTTTTCAAAATGTTTAAAATATATATTTTGAGAAATAAACCGAAAATATATTTAGATACCAATGTGCAAACATTATTTTTTAAACACTACTATGATCCAAAACTGTATTATCACAAGAATATTAAAATTAATTACCTAATTAAAAAAAAAAAACAAATTTTAAATTTAATAGTTTAGATAGTAACAAATGATAATTAATATTTTACATCTATTAAGAATTTACCTCAAAATATGAAAAACATATATATCATAAACCTTTCAAACTAAATTACTGTCTTCCATCTATAAATAAGATTTCAATTATGTTTACATTATTCAATTTGTTGATTTAAAAAAAAATTTAATTTAAAATAATTTATAAATAATAATATTAAATGTATACAATATAAAATACATTATATTATAATATTCATTTATTACAGTAATAGTACTATATATTTTACTACTTATGGCTTAGACATTATATAAAATTAATATACATACATATTAATAAGTACTTCTAACAAATTTTATTTTTTTTCACTTGATGAAGAACATACAATGTAGAAATTAATAACCATGTTAATTATAACTCAAATATAATAGTTTTTTTACTTAAAATTATTTGTATGTCTTCAGCATCTAATGTTTCATACTTGAGTAATGCTTCAGCCAAAAGTTTGTTCTGTTTGGTGAACATTTAATATGCTTATTAAAGCAGTTTTATTATTTACTACTTAATAATAAATTATAAATGTGAAAACATATGTTTACAAATACAATTTATATTGTGTACATGTATTAATTGTTAATTATAAGTTTCACTGGTATAATAATGATTTGAAATTTTATTTTTATTTTTATTTGATGAAGAACAAACAATGTAGAAATTAATGACCGTATTAATTATAACTCAAGTATTACAGTTTTTTACTTAAAATTGCTTTTATGTCATCGGCATCTAATGTTTCATACTTGAGTAATGCTTCTGCTAAAAGTTTATGTTCTTTGTGGTGAACATTTAATATGCTTTTGGCACGTTCATATGATTCCTAAAATCAAACAATGTATTAGTTATTTTATTTATGAAGTATTTCTTCAGTATAAACTTTAATTTCATATTACATTTTTTTGAATTTGTGCATAGTTTTAATTTGTTAAAGTATGATAATAATAATTTGTGCATGCAATACACTAAATTTTAGTTCCCTAGATTTTTACCTGCATAATTTTTTTTATTTCGTTATCAATCAATTCATTGGTAGCTGGACTAAGATCATTAAAACTCATTAATTCATTTGATTGGGACTCATGAGTTCGAAGTCCAACTTTTTCAGACATGCCAAGTTCTTTTACCATTCTAGTCGCAATATTAGTGGCTTGCTGAAAATAATTTTAAATTAAATAGTTATAATATATCAAGTTTAAATAGAATGAATAAAAATAGACCAACTTTTAAGTCATTTGATGCGCCAGTGGTTACTTTTTCTGCACCAAAAATTAATTCTTCGGCAGCACGTCCACCCATCATTGTATCCATTATAGCTAACATCCTAGATTTGGTTACATGGTATTCTTCTTTTGCTGGTATATATGCAGTCTACAATAGAATAAGACATTTTTTTAGATTTAATGAACATAAAACTAATAATATCTAACTTTAAAATATCAAATTTTCAAAAATTAAATGTTAATTAAACGATTCATACATGACCTAATGATGATCCTCTAGGCATTATTGTAACCTTATGAAGTGGGTGAGAATCCTTAGTGAAATAAGCAACAATTGCATGACCACCTTCGTGGTATGCAGTTATTGTATTAGCTTCGTCATCTGGTATTTTTGATTTTTTTTCCGGACCTATGATATTCAAAATACTAAAAAAATTCTTTGAGAAAAATAAAATTAAAATCTTTTATTACCCATTAATATTTTATCCCTAGAAATTTCTAGATATTTCATAGAAACCGTTTTAGCTCCATCACTAGCTGCTTTTACAGCTGCTTGATTAACCATATTTTCAATATCAGCGCCAGTAAAACCACTAGTTCCTCTAGCTAAAAGATCAATATCAATGTCTTTACTAAGTATTTTTGATAAATACAAATCTAATATTTGTTTGCGCCCAGCATAATCTGGAAGAGGAACCTAAATAAAAATAATTGGTTTAGTTACTAAAATATATTTTTGTAGTATTTATTATTTACATCAACTTCAATATCAAAGCGACCAGGACGAAGTAATGCACGGTCCAAATCTTCACGCCTATTAGTGGCGCCAAGTACAATAATGTTCTGGTTTTGATGAAATCTATGAAACAATAACAAATATTTAAAATTAATTTAATAATTATCTAATAATAATGTAAAATCAATTTACCCATCCATCTCAGTAAGTAACTGGTTAATTGTTTGATTTGCGTAAGGATGTAACACAGAGTTAGTTCTTTTCGCTCCAACAGAATCAATTTCATCAATGAAAACTACACAAGGAGATCTTTCTTTTGCCGCTTCTAAAATTATAAAATTAAAAATAGATTAATTACCATAGTTTATTTATACATTGTTATAAATATTGATGGGTTTCATGAAAAGTATAGTTTTATTTTTATGGGAAGTATTTATTGACAATTATAAATCTATATCAATCAAATTAGAATACAGAATATATAATATCAATTAAAAATAAAAACAGTATGTTATAAAGGTATCACCAAATAGTATAAAAATACATAATACTAATAAATCTACATTAATGCTAGTTTATATACAAACAAAAACATTTTATATACCAATAATATAAAATATAAATTATATGTATTTGTTAGGGTACAGCATATTTATATCAATACTCAATTTATAATTCATATCAATATATGCTATTAAAAAAGATTTAAAATAAATAAATTGCTTTTATGAGAGTAAAAATTAAACATTTAATAAAATGACTATAAACAAACTATAAAAATAAATCGCATTAGAGCATTAAAAATGAATAAACATAAAAATATATATTTCGAGGCATTAACACTAACACATTAAAATAATACGAATTTAGAATATTTCGATTATTTATTTAACATTGTGTAATATTATAATAGTGTTCACTAAACAATATTATAATGATAAGAAATATATATTTTAGCTGATGATACTTTACACTTGTCTTAATATAAAATTTTTAGTTCATATAATTTTTTTCCTTGTAATTATTAATTACTTACATACGATGAAATTTAAAGTCAATTATATTATATAAAATAATACATATTTTTTTATAATATTGAATACATGAAATGATTATTTAACAATTTAAATTTTAAAAAGAGAGCAATATTATGTGCTACATCTTTTATAATATATATCCTTTTATTATATACATAATAAAAGGATTAAAATATTATAAATAAATGAGAACAGTTAAAAATAATCAAGTAAGATAGGTATGTCATCTGGTATAATAACATTTTTGTTATAAAGCAGCTATTTTATTATGCTTACTAGTTATTATAATTGTACATTTTATAATAGTTTTTGACGGGTTTGTTTATAGAAGTTATGTTTTATATGAAATTCTTGAACTATTAATAGATATGTTTTCCTTGAAACATGAGTAAAATATTAGTAAAAATAAAACTTACTAAAGAGATCTCGAATTCGTCTAGCACCTTGTCCAACAAGAATTTCATCGAATTCTGAACCAGCTGCATGGAAAAATGGAACTCCTGCTTCTCCAGCAACAGCTCGAGCTAATAATGTTTTACCAGTACCCGGTGGCCCAACAAGTAAAACACCTTAAATATGAATAAAATAAAAAATAAAAATATCTAAATAATTTTGAAAAAGGAAAATCATATAAAAACATATAAAAGTATACCTTTTGGTAACTTGCCACCCAATGATGAAAATTTAGATGGATTTTTAAGAAACTCAACAATATCTCTCAGTTCTTGTTTAGCTTCATCTACCTTTTGAAGAAAAAAAAAATATAAATGTATAAAATATTTATAATTTTTCAATTACAAGCTTACTCCTTTGACATCATTAAATGTTACTGAAATTTCTTCAGAATTCACTTCGACTTGATTAGTAAGTTGTATTTTAAACATAGTTCCTGTTAATAGCACTAAAAATAAATGAATGAATTATATGAATAAACTTATTCTAATCATTCCTAACTAACCAAAGAACATTAGTTAGTAGCTAAAATATTTTTGTGGCAGAAAAATGTGTTTGAAAGATCAATTTTCATAAAATGAAAATAAAAGTTACAACATTAAATTGCTTTTAAAAAGTGTATCAATTAATATGATATAATTTTATAATATTTCATATAAAACAAAATGCATGGTCTTCTATCAATGATAGTAAAAATTAAAAACTAAGAAAATCATCTGAAAACATAATTTTTATTCAAAATCAATTATTTTTATTTTATGATTATCTAGAAATGTTTTAACATTAATTTATATTCTCAATACTAAAAATAAATATTACCAAATAAAGAAACCAATGTAGCAAGTGATAATCCAATTATAACAGAAGATTGAATAATTTTCCACCATTTATGAGGCTTCGTACCTCCTTTTTGCTCTCGTGCTACTAAATATCCTTCAGCAAAAGATATTTTTAATCTGTCTAATTCTTCTTTACTTAAATTTTCCTTTTTTAATATTTCTATAAATAAAAAATGACATTAATATATGTACATTATTTGAAATTCTATTTTTTTTTTTATTATCAATCAACATTCAATTGTTCAACAGATAAATTTAATAAAAATGTAATTTATTGATATTGGAAAAAAATAATTTTAAAATTATAATAAATAAATTTTTTTGATTAAAAAATTTTCATTTGAGATTTATTTAAATATAGAAGATTAAATAATTCAAATACTATTACAAACATAATTATATAAGAAACAATAAAGATTCTACAAACTTTAAAAAATTAGATTAAGTTATAAATAAGAACATACATTGATATGTGATAGTTAGATTCATTAAACAACAAAGTTTTTATATTTAAGTCTGCAATAATTGCAAATAATTAATAAATGTTTAAATTGAATAAATTATACTTGTTAATAATTAATATACTAACTAAAATGGCAGTTTGGTTAGATTAAATATGACAGATTTATTTGATTTATTAAAATAACTAAGCATTTCACATATATTAGCATGACAGTGGATCAATAAATCAACAGTAACATACACATATAATATAGAATGACATAAGTATAAGATATAATACAAATTTACCATTCCATTTATTTGATTCAATATCTGAAAACATATCGTTATTTTTAAAGTCACTTCCTTTAGGAAATAAAAGGAGTTCTTTTAAACGAGATATCAACTTTTCATCGTTTTCCTTTGATGAAATACGTTCAGTCTTAAAGCTTCTGAATTGAATATCTAGTATTAAAAAACAAATTAGAAAATTAATTGGTGAATTAGATAGAAAAAGGTTATCATTCAATTTTAATATAATTATGATTTTAGTGAAACCAAAATCTTCAATTATTCAATAATTAATAAGTAAATATTTGATTTTATTCTTTTTTTTTATTTTGTATTTTAAAAATGTGTTAGTTTCGAGATGAAAATGCTATAATTAATAAATTCAAGTTTAAATGGCACTTATAAATATAATTATTACTTTGAAAGATAAAATAATAAATTAGAATAAGGATTTTTGTTATATTATTCTTTTTTTTTTAAAAACAACCACTTTATTATAACTAAATAAATTCTATACATTTATTAATATAGACCCAACAAATTATAGAAACTTAATGCATAGTACCTATAATAATAATCAGTAATTTAAGAAAGGATTGAAGTCAATTTTATAATTTGAAGAATTTTTTCACTGATTTATTTATTGTGTCTCATAAAAATAAGAAACCAGAAAATTATGGTAAGAATATAAATTATAATATACATAAATACCTGTGAAGAATGGTCTAGGGTGGTGTAATAAGTGTTTTCGAGATAATCCATGTGAACTTGATAATATTAAAATGTGATTGTCATCCACAGTATGATAGCATCTTAGACCAAGTTTTTTATTCACAATTTTTTGTAACATAGATACAATATTTTTATGTTGCTTTACTTTACAATGAACAGTATAGGTAGGTCTGTTCATTAAATATTTATCTAATCGTTGAATTGGAATATTTTCTAAAAGCTAAATATAATAATAATGTATTAGTGAATAATTTCTTATATAATATTATATATATATTTATATTATTATAATAATAATTAATATTAATGAACTTCATCAATATCTAAAACTAACTTATTTATCTTAATATTTTTACTGATTAATGATTACATTATATGTAAATATATATAAAAAGTTTTTTATTAAGAATTATTTTAAAAACCATATTGATGCAATACAATTTTCAAATAATGAATAGATTTTATAAAAATAAATGGTATACAATTACCGATTTAGTATACTCTGGCAATACATCTTCGACAGTTTTTGTTTTATTGTCAGGATTTTTTTTTTTCAAATTTGACTTTTGGCCTTGAACAGTTACTCTAAGTGGAAATGCTGCCGCAACCTAGAACCATTATAACAAATTATTTCATAATCGTAATTGATCTTATTAATAGGTAATATAACCAAACAATTTTGTTATATATTAGGAGAAGAAAAATGATTAAAAAGAGTAACAATTATTTTGAATAGTAATTAAAAATTATGCAAACTATTATTTTATTATCAAAATAAAAGTGTTAATAAGTCTATTAATGTATAAACAATAAGAAAATTAATTCAACAACTGTTAGAGTACCCACTAGACATTTTTTTAGTACACAAATATAAATCTAGAATAAACAATATCAATTAAAATTAATTTGAACAGTTACCTATTAGTAATAACTTTAATTTTTAGTGAAACTTAAAATTATGTAATAACTAAACACATAATTATTAACCTAATTATTACATAATTTTAAGTTTGATTAAAAATCCATAAATCCAAAATCCATACCAAGTATTGGTAGATATTATTTTATAAATATATACAATTTATCTAGGTATATTTTTATATATTTGTACACAGTATTGTATAGATAGCAAATTTAATAATTAGTGAATTTTTTCTTTTGCATTTCTTGGAAAGTAATATTTTGTCTAGTAACAACATTAATTTGTTAAGCCTACAAATGAAAATAATGCAGCTCTTCTATAAAGTATAATGAAATTCCAACTTTTCTTTTTCATTTTCAAGGGGTTTCAAGAGCTAGCTAAAATCATTAACCCCTACGAGCTAGGTGTGTTGAATGGTGTATAAGGTAAATGGTACCCTATAGTATCATTTAGATACATTAGGGTTAGAAGGGTTATAGTTGGAACTTGTGATCAAAAGATTGTTTGGTTATTTGAGAGGCATTAATGATTTCTTCTTTCCGTATAGTGTTTCAGTTGGAAAGCAAAACTACCGGCAGCCAAACTTTTAACTGTATCTCAGTATACAACTGCCTAATCTACCACACTATTTTTTTTTTAAATAAGAACATGTAAAATGTATTATACCAAATTAGTGTTCTAATACAACAAATAATTTTTATCTACCGTTGATCATAGGGAATTATAAGCATCTATATTTTACACTAACTATTAAAGTATTACACAATATCATGTAACATATAAAAATCATCATTACAGATGTTCAGAACCCCAAAAACAATTTGTAAGTTATGTTGAATAAAAAATACACAGGCATAATCTATCTTGTCTATTATGAAAGAAAACTTAGAGAACACACTGCCGAAGAAATTCAGAGTTATACCTAACACCTATGATTCTATATCTTTTTAGGTCGCATAAGTGGTTGGAAGCTGAAAACTTTAATAGACATTCTGTTAAATCCTGTGTTACTAGAACATTACCAGACAGACCTGGGTCGTATAGGACCTTTAGGGACCTTTAGGTCGCATAAGTGGTTGGAAGCTGAAAACTTTAATAGACATTCTGTTAAATCCTGTGTTACTAGAACATTACCAGACAGACCTGACGCATAAATCCTATACACAACAATATTGCTACAGTGTCACCGATCGCACTTACCTGACTCGGTATGGTGAATCCCAGGGTGAACATGTTACGTTGGGATCGAGAACCTTAACAGCAACCACAACAACAATAACGGCGGCGTAGGGCTTGGGTGGCAAAACTCGTGGTATGGGTTCTGGTGCAATCTATTTTACGACGCTAAATGGACGGAACGGTCACGACTGGGAAGATTGTTCAAATCTTATGCACGACAACTGACAAGTTGGACGTCGCGCGCGTAGTGATAAGGAGTAGGGAGGACAAAACCTTCGACGGCGTTCACGATGATGACTATAATCTGTAACAATATAACTTGGTACGATTCACTTGGCCGCGGAATCACCAAACGCCAACGGGCGACGGTAGCATGAATCGGGGAGGGGGTGGAGAGGAGAAAAAAATTCAATTAAAAAACGACGAAAACAACGTAAAACAAACGTACAACATACAATATTCTTAATAATTTAACCTAGGAGATGTTATTTTATTTATTTTTTTTCACGACCAACGAACAGGCAGATGGTCACGGTAATGATGATGATGATGATGATAGTGATTAGTGATAAGCGATGGCGGTGGTGATAAGACGACGTGTTTGTATCAGTTTCGGTGAGCCCAAGATGAACGGCCACGGGCCAAGTATCCCCACACAGTATTATCTATAGTAACAGCACGGCTAGACAGCCGTGGTAAACTGATAACAAACAGTGACGGTGACAGACAGTGACAAACTGATAATCGTGGTCGCGGGCCGCGGCGTCGTGCGCACCAGCCGATAACATGTCTGGCCGTGTCCGACCATTTGAACCATTGATTATAGAATATTCTATAATGATTTGAACATAGAAATCATCGGCGACACATTTGTTCATTGTCGTCGAGGAAGGCCTTCCGAGTAAAGTAGGCACCCCTAGGTCTCTGATTTTATTTCGTACATTTTCGATCCATACCGCACATGACATGATGAACCCTGCACGTACTTACATGGTATTTTAAATTCGTTAATGCGTTTAAAGTTATGAGCTTACTCGACGAAAAAAAAAATCATTTGTCGCTCCCTTCCTTGCACAAATTTAATTTAATTTTTACGGCCATCACCTGTCATCCACAATTCAGTCGGTTTTCGCCCACCACTTTATCGATAACTTAGGCACCACCGGGACCCGAATCACGACTCACGAGGGCGATTACAGCGCACCCGGCGCGCACATTTTTAGTTCATGGTACATGGTTGTAAATGCTGCAATGTTGTATGTTGTTAGCATGACTAAATAAACTTTAACTAAACTTGACCAAATGCATTTATCGTGGTTGCCATGATTTGGTACACGAGTGCGAAATGTTATGACTACCGGCATATCGATAAAATCGACTTTTTCGAAAACGTCGTTTTTTGTTGTACAGTTTAACACCGGAAAATAAGTTCCCGCGGAGACTGACAATGGTACACAACGCGTCGTACAGTATTACGTAAGGAACGGATGTTTTTCTCTCCGGCACGTAACATAACATGGCCGAGTTCAGATCGTACACCGTGGGTCCGTGGTAGTACCGCGATGTCGACATAATGCGGTCAGATTCCAGACTAATGTCATTCGACATCTCCCTCGGCACAGTTTTACCGAAATCTTTCCGATTACAGTTGAAACAATGCTTGCGCGAATAACTATATAATCATTGATCATAAATACTGATTAGTGATTGTTTTCAATGCTAAAATATATAAAATTTATATTTATATTTGTATTTAATATAAATAGCTAACAACCGTTCCGATACGGCGATAAACGCCCGGTGTTTATAGGTAAAACGCTTTCGGGAAACTTCTCGTATCTGACGACGACACATCGCGTACGATTTTATAATACTTTAACTTATATTGTTCAATTCATACACATTTGGTTACGCCTCGACGTAAACACTGTTGTCAATACCGCACTCATCATTCCTATTTCCTCTGTCCTCATTAATAGTTGTGTTCCTAACGTTGTCGATTTCTAGTCTCTTATCTCTACTCTCTACCCCGTGGTGCATAGTACTGATAACAAAAGTGATAGCCCCAGCCATAATCATAGCTGCTGGCCGCAGCCCGCACGAGTTCGTACTGTTCGTAGTGAATGTGAGATGATATTCTTCGTCAATCGACCAAACACATTTCCACACAAGAGTCGACAGTACATTTTGTTAGCTATAAGCGGTAAGTATTACGGTGATATTTTCTGTATTCGGACTATCGAGTAGGTACCGACGATCATTTCCGTCTTGATGAATGTGATTATGCATATAGGTTAAACACCGATGGTGTTATTTACTCGTGCACCCCAAGATATTGTCCATCACTGGCGATGAAGAGATCTCAGCCTCAGATGTTCAGTGTTCACAAAAAACTTCGACCTTTGGACTACGGTTGGGCTGCATCGGAAGAAAGTGTAATATCCACCTCGAGTGTTCTTGAAGCGGATGTATCCACATCGCCGTCAAACAAACAGATTATAGATCTTGGATACAATAATGTTGGTGTTGATGTTTGTGCTGTTAAGTGGTTAGGCAAAAAAAAATTATTCATTCCTCCAAGCGATTTGTGGGTTCCGGATTGAACCATTAAAATATAACTTCATAGATTTTGGTTCATGAACTGAAACATTCCTTTTACTTATAATGTTGCTAGTGTTTTTAAGTTTTTACTGAAACAATTTTCAAAAATTTGTTCACACTGAAGCCTGTTTAGTATAACGATTATGATTAAATCAAAAACTACTGAAATATATCACAAGTATTTAATCAAACTGTATACGATAATATAATAAAAATTAAATGATAACTTCTAATTTTAATGGACATAATTTATAAGTAGAGTACGAATGTTGTAGTAGTAAAAAGATATAACTATAAATCATAACTATCTAATAGAAACTCATCTTAAGTTTAGTGAAATAAAATAAAAAACTATTAGAAAAATTAAAATTTATAAACGCTTTAAAAATCCTAGCTTATAGCAAAATAGTATACTTGATATATGTGTCAATTGCTCAAAACAATTACAGTGTGATTTAAATAAACAGCATATCAATAACAAAATACAACATCAGAATCTCGGCCAATGAAATGTACATTAATATATTCATATAATAACGGATGCATTTATTAACTATAGATATCTTATTGTAAATACGTACTGTCCTAATACTGGGTAAACTAGTAATTATAAGTAAAATACTGGAAAACTAGAATGATTTTATTTTTGTGTCTTGTCACAAATATTGATAATAACATTTTGTAATTTAAAATTAAGATATTACATTTTAATTTTACTGTAAATAACTTTTATACAATTTGACGTTGAACAATCTGATTAATAATATTTCAACATACTATATATCAATACCTCATTTTTGATACTCATTAACTATTGACAGGATAGCTAAAGATTGTAATATTATGTTTTTATGATATCAAATGGGAAATTTACTGACGATTATATTATATTTCACATTCAATTATTTTTTTTTGAACATATTTATAAGTATTAAATCAAAAATAAAATATATTTTTATTCAAACGTTAATACTTATATTGTATAGCATACTATTTTTAAGTATAGCTTTAGTGTCATTATTTGTAATTTTTAAGTCAGTTATTATTAGGGCTCGGATTTCAATGCATTTGCATCTTTTTTTTGAGATATCTTACACGATGCTTTCCAAGCTACAAATATGTCTTAAGTACTTGGCGATCTATGCACAATAATTTTTTGACGGTTTTAATGCATTTTTTAATTTTTTAGGATATTTTTGACCTATTTGTCGTATTATGACTAAAAAAATTGACCTCATTGAAATATAAGTACTACATAGTAGTATAGTACTACCTAATATAAATTATTTTCATTTTGAATTATTTTAACTAATTTAACATCAGATTATACGGTTTTTACAATTTTTATGTCACACCATCCAATTAGCCAATTTTATTGCACACAACTAAACTTTTATCAGAATATTTTCTTATAGAGCGATTATATTATATCGGTGGTGCGCGTGGCCGATTGTCGGATACTTTTGAAAGGTCATTTTTTGATATTTTTAGGGCATTTTTTAGAGTTTTTAGGTCATAAATGCATTTTTTGAAAGGGCATTTTTTTGATACTTTTAGGGCATTTAAATCCGAGCCCTAGTTATTATAGATTTTTATTGTCTGAATATTTTGTTGTAACAAACACATACTTGTGAGTGTGTGAATTAATTATATTAATTTTATTATACTGTTAAATGATTTGATTAGTTTCACACAATTGATTTATTTTTAATAGTTTACTCTCCTAGCTGTTAATTAAGATGTAACTATGTAATAAATATCATATGCAGTAGTGTTCCCTTAAAGTAACGTGGAACTGGGCCATAGACTAGACCATATAATAATAACATATTAAAGTATATATACTTAAAATAATATTATTATATATTTTTATGATGTACCTAGAAACTTTATGGGTTTTTCGACAACCTATCTGTGTAAACAACCTTTCTCTTTATTAATTTCTTTTAAAAATAAATATAGGAAGAAACTGAATTTTGAGATTAGTTAAAGCAAAATTATTTAGTTTTTTTTTCAAATATTGACTCTCTCATGAGGATGACAAAAATGTCGAATAAATTTTTTTTTTTTATAAACATTCGGTTTTTAATCCTTCTATTTCTAATAAATATTTAAACATATATATAATAGTTTTGCTATTAACATTTACTGAGCCTCAAGGATTTTTTTTCCAAAATTGGTGGTCTGTACAACTAAAAAGGTTGGAAACCGCTGGCTTAAAATATGCTACTTATACTTCATATAATCTCAACATTATTTTAAAAATTCACTACTTTACTATGCATACTGTCAAGCAGTTTGTAAAGAAATTTAAAAGTTAAATATATCAATTGTTTAAATAAATGTTGGCCTATTATTTTAATAGATATTCATTTTTACTTTTACTATTACTATTTAAATTTTTTTGTCAATACTTACACATAACCGTCTTAATTATAAACATTTCCTTGTCGAAAAACTCATCAGGTTATAGTACACTCTCAAAAGAATGGATGGGAACATTACTGGACATATGTTAAGCTTAAAATGTCAAGTACTTAAATGCTTCAGTACTTATGATAATTCAACTACTGAAATATTTTTGTAATAGATTATTATTTAATGATCATAATGTGCATTATATTGTTAAATAAAATTTTGAATAATAAATTATTAGTTGTATATTACTTATTATCCAAATATGTTTTCTTTGCATTATTACTGTGATAAGTATATCTATATGTACATATATAAATACATAAAATAGTATCTTAATACTAAAAAATCAAAACTGTTAAATATTATTATTTTGAATTTTTAAAGCCAAATTTATATTAATATTATAATTTGTACAGTTTTTATTATAATGTTTTGTTTTATAAATATTAAATTACAATATTATGACACCAATTCAAATATGTTTTTTTTTTTTGCTCATAATTTCTATCAAATCAAGGAAACTACTCTTTTAATATGAATAATATAGTGGTATCATTGATACATTGGTAATAAATAAATATGTTTATTTCAATTGGTTTATTAGAGAAGATTAAAATTAAGTGATAGCATACTAGTATTTTTCAAGTATTACAATTTATGTAAACATTTAAGAATTAAATTCAAATTTAAGTAAATATTAAAATAAATTAACTTAATTGGATTAAGATATAATTCAAAAAAAGGTTATTTCGTATTATGATATATTTTCAAATTGAAATTAATTGAATTTAATGATATTTAACCATAAAAATTAAAAATTAAATTAATTCTTAGTAGTACATATTCTAATATTAAAAATTATATGTTTCTTTCAATAATATATCTCACT
Organism: Chaitophorus viminalis; assembly: GCA_025469195.1. NCBI lineage: Eukaryota > Metazoa > Arthropoda > Insecta > Hemiptera > Aphididae > Chaitophorus > Chaitophorus viminalis. Next base: position 57,194 of record JAIPRK010000584.1, on the reverse strand, counting down.
AGGTAGGTAGTATTGATTAACAATTAAAAAAAAAAAAAGATTTAAGTAGTGAGCTAGTTAAAAATAAACCCGTTTATTAAGTTATATCACCACAATGTATGTTAGATCATTAGGATTAAGTTAATAAATTCAACTTTGTAAGTACCTGTTATATTAGTAAATCATATATTTATATACCTATATGATATTATTTCATAAATTGTAATTTAAAATAATGGTTCTTGTGCATCTATGAACGTTAAACATATAAATGTATATGTTACTACTTCAGTGAAGTGTTGTTTTTGTGTTGAAATGTACGGTTTAGTTCAAAATCATATTTGAATCATAATTTAAGAAATACATTATACATGATAGCTAACGTAAAGATAATTGTTAATGAAATGTGTGCCTTTATTACTTGAAATTTCAAGTTTCAAATTAAACCTTTAAATTATCTTATTGGGCATTTTGGTGCTATTATTAGGTACCTATATTTCATTATTATCATTCATCTTTATAAATATGAACAAATACAAATAGGTATACCAGACTTCTTTCACTAAGAACCATTTTTTTTTTCAATTTTAACAAGACTAATATACAGCTATATCTCTTATCTTTCATCCACTTTACCCATGGGTCTATGAGAACTGTATAATTTCAGCTTTCCCAATATTAGGAGCTTGGGTCTATCGTCTACGGCGTCCGATATTGTGATCACATGAATATGGTTGTGTAAATTCGTGTGGAAAATTTTGAACTAGGTGTCAAAGGGTCAATGTTCGGTTGATAAAATCATGACTGATGTGCAACCATTTGCCATATTCTATAGTTGGGCATGGGCAACATGTTCAATTGTTCAAACAAAAAAGTTGTTGTTCAACCGATCTATCAAATGGCATGCATGTTGACAATGATGCATGCAGATGGCGCTACTAATTATGTACGTAAATAATAATTATTGCAGGAGTGTATTGGATTGTTAGGTATACGGCAAATACTCATTAAATCGTAAACACATAAAAATATTTTAAAGAAATGCGTATACGTGAAAAGAACATTAATGTTATGATAGTATATTAGTATGTTTTGAATGGTAGCAATGTGTATTTTATTATTTGTTTTGTATGTTTAATTTTATTTAAAATTGTATCATTTCTTTCTTAATTATTTGGGTAGGTATGACGTATGAAGGTATGATTTAGGATCCAAAATAATACTTTAATACATTTTAATGTAAAGTCCGATACTCTTGAAATCAAATAGTTACCTCAGTTACCTGTAGGCTTAGGTATAGGTATGGCGAACACTAAGTGAAACGTATACGAATTCTGAATTTCATAATCTATTCAACCATAATTGTATATAGGTAATTACAAATATTAGATACATAATAAATAATAATAATAGGTCTTAGCAAGTGTTCTCGATGATTAGTGAACAGTAATGACCATTGGATAATAATTATGATAAGTCATCACTATTCTGCACATTCATTGTCGAATTGATTTACATATTTTGTAGCTGTATATGTTATTTAACGAAAAAAGTATTTTGCATTCTTAGAATATTATATAATATACTGTACATTATTTTCTGACGTAAAAAGAATATTTTTCTTTTTACATTTTTTATTTGAAAACAAGTAATAGATAGATAAATAAAATAAACTTTTATCTGTAAAACAAATGCATACATTGCGCGTAAAAGCCTTTGTGTGCTAAAAAAAGATATTTTAAGAGAATATTTGGTGGATGTTTTATATTTTTTCGATGTAGGTATAAATGCATATTATTTTGAGTTTTTTTTTCGTTCATAAAAATTCCGAATTCGCATCACGATGATCGTATATTTTAACGTACACAAAGTTTTTAATTTAGAAATCATATTTATTTTGATCACGATATTAAACTCGCTGTTTCGGTATAAACTGATATAATATTATTATATTATACGTATATATATATATATATATATATTCACGTAGGTAGGTACGCAAATAAATTATTATTGTAAAAAAAATCTCTACATTATGATGTAGTATTAGATGTTTTTAAAAATATATCTATAATATACATTATACTTGGCCTACATCTGTACAACATTAAATAGAACCTTTAAGTTATATAATAATTTTGATTTAATCAATTTTTTTGTTTTTGCCACATCAAATCAACCTGTAAGAATGTATTTATAAACCTTAACACAGCTATAAAACATATCAAGTATATATTGTTATAAGTAGAGCCGTCCTTACATAGTTATAGCGTTTTTTTTAAAACATTTCGACGTATCACGCGAAACAATAATATAAATTTTGTCGATTGCTTAATGAAATAGATTTGTTCATTGTGTTGAGTATCGATTATAATATATAGCATTTTGTATGTATAATACAATATAGTGTTAAGTAATAAATGTGGTGTTATTATTAATGAAGATTTATAACTTTTAACATCATAACGTTGATGTATCCTTGTAGGTAGAAATGTAATTTATGTGTTTTATTTATGCGTCCATATAATATTCACATAAATAAATTATAATATATTAGTAGGTAAGTAGACCAAAATTTGCAATATTATAATATCTATTAACGAACAAGAGAATTTGAAAAGCTTACAACAAATTAACTAGCACAAGTCACCGCACTACTGTGGTCTGTGATAAATTGTTTTATTATCTTTTGAATACTGTCTACTTACATAATAAAATAAACTATATCTTTCTATACATATTTCTAATACATCTTTTGAAATCACTCGTATTCATATAATATACCTACACTGGCTACACTTTGAGGCGGTTGCCTATAGCAACTAGAAATCCTGTTTTTATAATAAATATATATATATTTTTAATTACGATGCCGAGCTTACAATGTTTTCGTTTATAATGCCTGACATAAAATAAATCCTTAATATTTATCAAGTGAAAAAAAATACGAATACACCATTGCATACTAATTCATTATCTCAATTTTGAAAATTCGACTGATTAATTAAATTTCTACCTATATTAAAACTTTATACATTTTCCAAAGAATATTTATTTCCATTGTCTAATTTAAGTTTCATTGTTTTTTTTTTAATTAATTACTATTTATTCATCTATTTGCGTTTTTAATAATAATCTGATAATTAATATTCAAGTATTCAATAGAAATACATTTCCACGTATAATAGTTAAGTAAGTATGTCAAATGTGGATATTTAATATTTTACCTAATCTAATTGCATACGAAATGATAATTTATATACATACAGGTGAAAATTATAAGACAATAGTCAAGAATAAATAAATCTCAATTAACACATTTTTAACAATAAAATAATGATTTTTCGAAAAAAAATACATTTATCTTTTAGTAAATTGTAATTTATGTAATACATAAAAAAAAAGTTTTAACATTTTTATTACGATAACATTAATTTAATTTTAAAATTCAAGTTATTCATACATTGTAGTAGGTATATTGTATATTGTTGTAAAACTGCAGGTTGTATTAACTTAAGCAACTTCCATTGCTAGTCCGTATCATATCTATTCTCTAGATATTTTTTTCATTTTTGATCCCTCTCCTTTTCATAGTTCATAATATTATGTATCCAAGTATGACTATATGCCACTGGAATTATATACAGGATTATTATTATCATACTCAGGATGATGGACGTTTGTGAAATTGAAAAACGGACTAGTTCCAGCGATTTTGAAAAGAACCAAGATTGGGAATTCAGAAATGAATAGGTAAATTATTGAGATACCAAGCGAAACATATCGGGACAAAAATGTCTTTACAGTGTTATTTATATATTTTTTATGAACACTTTTTCAAATCGTAAAAAAAATATTAAAAGTTACATGTATAATAATTTCATATATTGAAAATTTAATATAAAAACCAAAAGGTACCTACTTTGAGCAGATTTTTTTATATTTTTAATGAAAGAATAAGTTTTCACAAACAATAAACATTATGATTATTTTTTCTCCCTTTACTAAATCTATATTTATTGCATAATGTTTAAAATTTGAAATATCGTATCACTGCTAATGTTTTGGGTTTCTAAGTAACTAATGATTTTTGAAAAAAAAATCAGATAAGTTATAATTACAGTACCTATACTGTGTTGAACAACATTTGATTATATTGCTAGTATATTTAAATATAATGCTTTAACGTTTAACGTATGCAGCATTTGCGGTACAACTATCTGGACTACCTACATATTAGATCTACAAGTGTTAAATCAACCGTTACATGATTTTTCTAATGCGATGATTTACGATTATGAATTTATAATACTTAAATTGCTTTTAATTTTACATTAATATTTAATAATAAAACGATACAATAATAGTCGACGTTCCACTAACGTACAAAACTAATATATATATATATATATATATGTGTGTGTGTGTGTTATGGTAATAGTACGAATACCGGTGAAACCTAAGATTTAGCGGTAAAACCTAAGATGTGCATTATGATTGTTCGGTCAAACCCCGAATAATTTTAGCAGTTCGAACATTTACAAGCGAGTTTTGGTAAATCTTAGGATTAACAATCAATATTTGTAAAAGTCCGAAATTATACATTTTTTCCGATTCTGTGATAATTCTTACCTGTATTTATTCTTGTGCATTGGTGTTGATATCAAAGTGTTAATTTATATACCCAATTTTTGACTTAGATACGAATTATAATAAAAGTTATAATTCGAACGGTATTCATACTATTACTGTAGCATATATATATATATATATCTAATAAGTATACAAGTATAAAGATTTTTAATACCTAATATATTATGTGGACTAGGTACTAGGAAGCAGGGGTGTTTTGACAATTTTAGTAGACCGGGGCAAGCCTAAAATATACCACTGCACAAATTTGATATTTTACCCAAAAAAATCAGCTTTGTCGAGTTATTACTTATTAGTGTTATAATATTATTATTATTTATTCATAATTAAAAAACCGATTTTTAGGTTTTTACATATTAAATTTATTAGCGTTATGCAGCACAACGAGGATGAAAAATATGGACAGTTTATACATTACAGTGTTAGTAAACAGAAATTTATTTTGCATATTACAGTATTAATATCAATATTATAAACGATGAGTACCCCACCGGCCACAACTCACTTATCATTTTGACCGGGGCTTTGTCCCGGTCTTCTGCATGTTCAAGAGGTTCAAGCCACCTCTGATGGACAAGTACTAAAGTTAATTAATTCACATCAAATTGATAAAATAAAATAAAATACAATATTTGTTATTAACTTTTATATATTCGAATAAAAGGAAAACTAATAAAATAAACAGCATATTATACGCGAGAAAACAATCGCATTTGGACGATAACCGAAAACGTATTCCAGGAATACATCATAATTAAAAGTCTTTACATGATTTCGTATTGCAAGGTGTGACTCTTCAACTCTTGCCTATAGTTGTTATGGATCAAAAGTAATTTGATACGGTACATTCAATCACGCACAAAATAAAAACCTTTTACTCGGAAGGCTTACTCAAAATCCTTATCAAATATGTAATACGTACTCAAATCGGAGAAAACATCTTAGGATTTTGAATACAGCTATTATATTATAATATTCATATTATCTAGAACACTATCGATGTTTCTTGCCGTTGTATACTCGTGTTATATCAATAACATCCAAGGGCTGAGCTCCGCCGAAATTGCTATATGACTTGTCTTGGTGCATAAGTATTTAAAACGGCCTTATATTAATAGATCAGAAATATCAACAACATTTAAAATACTGCAGAATTTACGCTTTACAGTAGGAGTAAACACTAAACAGTGAACACAAATAAAACGAAAACCAAACATCATAAAGTGGTTTTTAATAGACGATACACACAAGACACAAACACAATGTTTCATTTTGAATTCAATAAATTGTAATATCTATTTTCGTGTACATGTTGTCGTCACGAGAAGGATGTATTTAATACTGTGCACCCCCTTGTAATTATCCTATAGTGGTGCACTGGTGCCTATGCATACCTACGCATACGTTGTTTTATTAAATTATTAAATATTTATGCGAATACACGTACCGACGTACCTATGGTCGTATGGGAGTGCACTTCATATACCTATTATTATAAAGTATACTATAGCATTTTTATCGCTGTAAAATTATAATGTTATTTTTGTCCGATCACATGTGGTTTTTTTTTTGCAACTCAACGGTACCGTCCGTTGTTTTGAGAGACGAATACGAAAATCATTTTTTCAGTTCGACATTTTACTTCATTTGGGTTTATACAAAAACGTGTACAAGAAATTTTTATGTAAGCTCTTAATGAAGCTGTTGTAAATAATATTAACAATTAGTTAATGAAAACCATAAAGATCGGTCTTTAGTGCACGTGACAGCTGTCGTTTATGTGAAAAGAATGGAAGGGGAAATTACTCGTCGAACAACGATGTTGTAAATAATAATAATAATAAAGATGGCGGCCGTCTTCCCCACCCCGTTGACGTCGACGAACAACCAAGCTCGTCGCTTGTTGGTCTCGTTGTGACTTCACGGCTACCAGGATCCTATGTGACAGTCGAGGCATCCGATCATCGCGCTAGCAGGCAAACAACAGTCTTCGAACATAAAGTCGTTTATTTTGGCGTTTTGGAATTTAAAATATTATTTTAGTTCAGCATTTATTTGATACTTGAATACTTCTACATTATTATTTTATCCTTGAAATATTAATACGTAAATGGTAATCCAAGCGATGTTTAAATGCTACAGTTTCACAATGCTTTTAAAATTGGAAGATCTTTTTTTTTGGTTTTTCTATGATATTATTGTATTTTTAGAAAACAATGCAGTATACATTTATGCATTGGATACTAAATACGCATATCCGTATTAAATACTACACATGAATATAATTGATTTGTTTCAGTTAAATAATCACACACATAAAAAATTACTAATTAGTAGTAAATTTACAATAAAATGTTCAAAATATATTCGTTTTATTTTGTAATCATTAGGTATACATTAGTAAGTACATTACTAACATCTCGTTGGCGGTTGAGCTCATATTAAACACTAAGTATTCATACATTATATATATATATATATATATATATATATATATATATATATATAATGTATGTATTGTTTACGAATATATTATACAACTAATCAATGCAGATAGATAGTACTTGGAACATTCAAAATCGTATAGCCGTGTAATAATGGTCACGGTTCCCTCTGAGTTTTCCTACAACTATAAGCCCTGTGCCCAATCGTATTATTATTATTATTATTATTATTACTATTATGCACGACGGTGCATCGACTAGATATTCAATCATTGTTGTGTTACTGCAGTTAACTGTACACTTCGATAACTCGATAATTCAATCCATTCTGGCGTAGGTACCTACCACGTACATCTACTGTGTACGGGTACGCTAACGCACGTATAATAATTAATCGGCCCGCCGTATAATATTAAATTTGTACAATGTATTAGTTGAAAATGTACAAAATTGCTTCACAAATGCAGCCCATTATTGGAACGTTTCTGTCCGTCCCCTACCTCAATGTGTTCTAATTTGGGCGTACGCACTTAAACGTTATAGGTTTCCAATCCACCGGGTGTCGAACAAATGACAATATTCAGAGTACTATGTTAATATTATAATCTATCTCTATTGTATATAATAAAACGTAACGCGCACATAAACAATAGAACTGTACTTACAGCGGTCCACGATTAGGTCCATATGCAACGTCACATCAATACAAAATCAAAACGGATGTAAAACGCAAGTATATAACATTATGTTTTACAGGCAGTAAGGCACGTTTAACGTGTCATATTTACATACCTATAATGATGTACATATCGTCCATATTAATACATGGGTGTATATTATATTTAGTTGATTTAATTACTAAGTACAACTGGCACACAGCACTGATGTTGATTATTGAGTAATAGTTAATATCATTTTTATGTGATTTGATGCAAATCATCGCATTTGGAAAACATGTTAGGTAACGATCATATATATTTGAACATCAAAATGCATAATATATTTAGGACCTATTTAAATGTTGATCTGGTTAAACTTTACCAAACAGAATATTTATAAAATATTCTTTGTTGAAATGTGTTTGTCTATCATTGTAGTTTTAATCGACTTTTAAAAATTAAAACGTCCCGTCGTATAGTAATGGTCTTTTAAAATAAAAACTAACTTCGAGCCGTAGAACATATAAACCTATAAATATATGCGTCAAACAATATCACTCTTTGATAATAATGAAATAATAATGTCTCTAATTTATTGCTACTAGGTACTGTTTTTAAGTGTAAACATATATCATTTTCACCTGTAGTTCATTTTTCAATGCCCATATGTGCAGTGTTTTATCATGGCCAAGAGGATACTTATTGCTTGCTGCCCTATTAATACTAGCTCACATATTATAATATACGCTCCTGGTTCTGCGGTTGTGTGGTAACCGACGGTAGAGCAGTGAGGTAGTGATGGCGTGAGGACATGGGACTACATTACGTGTATCGAGACAAAACTACGAGTTTTCTGCGTGCGTGGGCTCGCGTATGTATGTGTGTGTAGGTGTGTGCGTGTGCGCGCGCGCGCGTATACCGTTGTTCGGTAAATTGCTCGAACCGTATAGTTTGCCACCGGTAACTTAATAAAGAGAGGCGTCCATGAAGTTTCATGTAATACAATATTATTGTTAAAACTTCTATTTACCTGTCAAAGACGTCCGATCGTCAATAATAAAGTAAAGGGATATTATTTTGCTCACGTATACACGATACGATTGAAGTACGTTTTACGATATATTTTTTATACGTTGTAATATCATAGCTTATTAAAAAAAAAAAAAAAAAATTAGTAAATATTATTTACACATTGTGACCACTTAACCGGGATCACATTCATACATTTATGAACTAGATAATAGCTTTTAAGTTTTAAAACTAAGATTTTAAGTTTTTGATAAAGAAATTTGAATGGTACTTTTTTTTACAAATCACTCGCACTATTCAATATTCCTAACACACGTCTTCGGATTTTTGTTAAGAAACCGATGATTATATTGACTCATTATAATTTTATTCTATTATATAATTATATTCTATAATATGATTTTATTACTGACCTATAGTATACCTCCGTCCTCCGATCATTTTTCGTTTTCAATCTGGATGTTTTCTCCTGGTTTGAGTGTTTGAAAAATACTTAGAACAATTTTAAAAAACGATTTTAGTACCTTTGGAAATGAACGAAAATTCGAAAATCATATTTCTATTGAACTTAAAATATTTTACTTAGAAGAATATTTGTTCAAAGCTTTAAATTTTATAAATATTTCAGCAAATAAAATTTGTGATTCGTGTACTTTCGATAAGGGTTTTTGCAGCATCACCTTATGATTTCACCCGTAAATCATGGCAGTGACTACCACTGTGGTATTACGCTTACTTCTGTACTTATCATCTCGTACTTCAAATGTTAAATAATTAATTATTATCGTTATAAGTTATTTAATAAGGCTGGAAAAAACGCGACCGTTAATTCAATTTTACAGATATGGTCATTGGATCTTTTCAAAGATGAAAAAAAAATGATATTATTGTATACCAATTAATTGAAAAATAAAAAATGTTTTGAAGACACACTTTAAAAAATAATAAAACAAAAATTTGTAAATGGTTAATACTCGTAAATAATGTATATAGGAAAAAAAAAATTATATTGTTTAATCATTTAATATTTATTTAATTATTTTTTTCTTATATAAATAATAAATACTAATTAATGATGTATTATTTTAATGTCTACCTTTAGTATAGTTATTGAATTATAAATTATAATGTATAGATAAAAAAATTATTTGAAGTAGAAATTCAAATTAAAACTTATGAAAAAAGCTGTACCTTATTCGTATAAATACTTCATCGCTCGAATAGATATATAATATAATTATATATCTGAAAGTTTTTATTTATATGGTTTTTATTTTTTTTTCAATTGTTATTCTAAGTTAAAAATAAAGAATATGAATAATACTTATATTTATTTATGTATTGTTTTATATTTTATAAACTGTTTACGACTTTCATTGTTTTACATTGTTCAATAAAGTTATTATTAGATTTCTTCCAAAACTATTTTGTGTACCATTATTATTTATTACCGAGATCAATTATTTCAAAACCAACTAAAATTCTGTTGAAATAAGTGATTATTTAAAATTTTAAAATTATTAAAATTATTAAAATTTTAAAATTTCATTATTTTATTTATTTATTTATATGTCTATCATGTGTATGGAAAATAAAGGTTTTAATTGATTTAATTTTTTATTGAAAGCATGTAGATACTTAATTATTTATTCAAATTTTATAGTTGTAATAGTGAACGCTGATTAAAATAGATACGAATATACTAGATTGTATAAACTTTATAGAGGATACAGATACATACTCCCAGAGTTATCGTTAATTCGAGGTAGATACGAAAATAAATTTATAGCCAGTAAGAAGTACCCAATAAATAAGACACTGATTTTAATACTTTAATTTTAATTGGTTTGAACATAGTATTACATACAAAAAAGTATTTACATATTTAGATTAAGATCTAATAAATTTCTTTTTAAAATATTTCTTACTTACTTTTAAATATTTGAATATATGAAATACACATAAGAAAATAATTCAATTATATTGAATTTTCTAAAATTATGGTAAGTAATAACAAAATATTGCTGTAATGTCATGTATGAAAGCAGAAAATAATAATAAAACAACAAATAAGAGAAATAAAGCGAGGATGATATTCTTACTAGGAGAAAGAAACGTTTATTGTGTTATATTTTTTACAACCAAGTCTTAATATTGTCAAACATTGACAGACATCACAGAAAATTGAATTCGAAAGAGAAGCTGTATACATTTCTTAATTAATACATATGAATCTCAAATAGTTATATTTAGTCGTAAATTAAATTTGAATTGTATGAATATTATATAATATTATATTATGGTACATTTTATTATAATACACATGAATATTATATATATTGTACAAAGATTTCTATTCACTTTCAATGACTGGATACAACAGTCATATTTTTTATGAAACCATTTCATTGCACTCAATTTTTAATAATGACAAATTATTAACGTTATTCACGTTAAATTTTGTTGGTTTTAAAACGAATAATTAAAAATCTTCTAATCATGCCGCACTTTATTTAATGATAGGATTAAGATATTTTAAGAATATTTAATCTTGAATTATAATATTAATTTTATTATGTTAATTATCCACCAACCCAGGAATTCAAAACGTTTTTAATATGAAAAATAATTATAATAAGGAATATTTTGGGATAGCCCGAGTTTTTATAAGTTTATTTTACTCGGGTAGCGTTTGTAAGTTGAACTTTTAATATTTCATCATATTCCAGACTGTTTCAAATAGTTAGAAAAGTGATACGTATTATATTGATTGTTTGGGTTTTAATGGGAAACATATAACACTGATAAATATAAAAAAATATGTTGAAAAATCTAGAACTTACTGCAAAATAGTACTACAAAAAGTCCCTTAATTTGTTATGACTCATATGTTATTACATATTGTATTACATATACTAGGTTATAATATGTAAATATATACAGGAAGGAATGAATTCTCGGTATGTATCATGTGTCAAATTATATTTTGTAAATAACTAAAAGAAACTTTTGTCTCATATTTTGTATACATATTCGTATCGGTAATGGGAAAATGGAAATTATTTGTAAACGTATGTCATATACGGATACACGACCACATAATGGAGAATCGTAGACGGCTTTTAAAATTTATGTTTTTCTGAGCCGTCTGAACCGTAATACTTAATCATACGTTGTATTCACGTTGTACGATTACAATAATAGTACTAGGTTCATATTTTGTGCGCTTACGTTTTAACATAATGGTATACGTAGACAATTAATTCGCATGAAAATTGATTTCTACATTTTTATCTAATTAGATAAATAATTGTTCGATAAATTTCAAGACTCGTACTTAGCTTTACTAACTTGGGTGTATCTATTGAATTTAAAAATAGATTTTTTACTTAATATATATATATATATATATATATATATATATATATATATATATATATACTATAGAATAATATAAATGGAATCAATGAGAATTGAGCAGTATACGTTCTGAGATCTGAGTCAAATCTATTTCTACTGATAATTGTAAAAATAATCGACATGCGATATTTGAAAAGTATTAAAACCTAAGGTATAGAAACTTGACTTCATGGGACCTTGGAGTACTGAAAAAGTATGTATATTTCAAAAAAGCTTATCTTTTAATTTATGGATCATCGCTATCAAAGAATAAAAATTTATTCTTAATACCTTAAATAAATATACGCATTTATATAATAATCAAAAACAGACTTCTGCAACCAATATATTTTTCACAAAAATTCTGCTCGTACAGTGAAATAAAAATAATATCGGTCGTTCTCTAGCATCAAAAATATGCGATTGTTTCATTAAGTTGTTTGTTTGAAGAAAAGTCGATGAGAAAAATACTGGAGAAATCATTGTAAAAAAAAACGCTTCGTGTATAATCACTGATTAGTAATCATATATATAAATATATTGTTACCACATAATTTCAAGTTGAAACTAATTGTCAAAACTATTCGCATCTTCGTTTCACCGTTTTACGACACTGCAGGTTATTGATAATTTACAAATTTATCGAATTTTATAGTATAATTCATAACATTGTTATCATTTCAATACCTACAGGTTACAACTATTTATTTATAAACTATTTTAGTTTCAATTTAAAAATCATAAAACCATAATGTCACGTAGCACAATATTAACGAACAGTTAAAATAAATTTAAATACAATTATAAAGAAAATAATATTTATGAAAACATATATAGACAAATTAAATAAATTACAATATCTTAGAGTAGTGGTTTCCAAACTTTTTACTAGGTGCCCTTTTTTGGACCAATTTCAATCACGGTGCCCCACATCCACATGAGTGCCACAGTAAGAACTTACAATATGTTTCATTCCTCTAGTTTTATTTTTATGCGGTGCTTTTGGTGCACCAAAGTGTAGAGTAATATATTTAGAGTAAATGAACACATAATTATAAGATTGAAAATATTGCCACCAGTTTTCCCTAGTGTATTACCAACACGGTTAATAGGGAAAACGGTGCAATAGTGTAATATCAGTACGGGTGAGATCGCGGTAACTGCAGCGTATCACGATCGTGTCAATAATAATTCATCATTTCCAAGAAATTAAGAGTATATTGTTTATTTGTAGATTTTGTTTTTTTTTTTAATAAAATAATCGTGTAACTTAGTGTTTTAACATCCGTAGTTTGAATAAAACTCCTTTATTTGTATACAGTCTATAATATAATTGAGTTGCAGTTTTTTCATGATAAGATTGTCAGTATGTATTTGATTTTAACCTTTGCTCGTAATGCTTTTGGAATGCGATGAATTTCCATTGTTTTCAACATATATAAAAATGATATGAATAAAACACATTAGTTCTAGTGACTTACCACAATGTTCGAAGTACCATCTCTATTTTACTCGGCTTCTGAAATATTTAAAATTAAAAAAAATACCTATCTGTTATTTGGTCGACTAAGTTAATGTACTTCTGGATACATATAAATATACATTCTGATTATGACACATGCGCCTGTACCTGTGTAAAAATAATATATACATACATACCTACACATCCGTTATCGAAATGCTTCCCGGCCAACGAACGGTGTGCTAACACGATTAAAATATAATGTACATATAATAATAATAATATAATAATCTCGCCTCAATAATTGTACGCATTATAGTGTGTGTGTGTGTGTGTGTGTATGTGGAGGGGGTGTATGTGAGTGCACGGGTACCTATACATTTACACACGCAAAGGTATACCAAGTCATTAGAGCAAATCGCAGATCAATATTATAATTTAGAACACACATGCATAATGTATTGTTATCTCCTACAAACATAGCCTTTGAACTATTGATGATAATGGCCTACCTCATTTCTTACGATAATGTATTTCACACAACATGTAATACAATTCTCCTGTTTACGGACACGATTTCATTCATTGCAAGTGATGCGGCCGAGTAAAACTAAACGCCACGTTCCGCCGTCATATTTCACATGATATTTTTCTCGATACTTCACAAACGTCCGGCCTGTTAACAATCGAATACGAATATCATTCCAGTGCGGACCCTCTAGACGTAGTAAGGTTTTTCGTGCATGGTTTTCAGCATGTGATCATCATCGGTTTTCGTTGCTCGTTAAAATATTGAAAAACCACGCTGTACAGTCTTTGGCAAAGATGAAAATTATAAAATCCGAACACGTCATCGAGCTGGCACTGCTGACGTTCCTTCTCGTTTTGGACACAGCTTCAACGCGTGAGTATGATATTTTTTACTGTCGTGTCGTGTCCGTGTGACGAACAATAAAATGTGTATGAATTATGATTATCACTGTGTTTCTGGTCAACCTGTTCACACGATTAATGTACATTAAGCTCATGTTTAATAAAATAATAACTATGCTTACAACAATTCGGGATGCGGTAACTTATCTGTACGCGAATGCATGTATACACGCAGAGATTAAGTATTGGAAAAAGTTTATCTTTGTTATTTATATTTCTCATATATAAATACATGATAATATTGTACCGTCAATGATTTCGACATTCGTTACGAACGGCCGCGAGGACGTAACAATAATAAATACAAGTAGGAAGGTAGGTACCCAAAGGTAAATACACCACATCGAATAAATATTTAAAGTTAGTTCCTATATTTTCATATCTCGATGGAATTTTCCGAATTAGAAATTCAAGTCGATACAAATTCATAATTGCGTCAACAAACAACGTGATGAATACATTTTATTTTAAAAATTCATGTCGACTAACGGTTTGACATTTTAATTAAATTTTAAATGTAATTTGTACGCCAAATATCGTGGAATTCAATGAGACAAATTTAACATAACATTTGTTAACGAAATCAAATTAATAATTGACGGGGATACCGAGTGTTGAGCAACGGTGCATAATATGTCAACAATAACGGAAGTTTCTATAATTTATATACAATATGCAATGTTCATATTTGTGTTTATTTATTTAATTAACATAATACCTCATAATATCTATAGTAAAAGTAAATTACGTTTAAATTTCTAGCCTGCAATAGGTATTATAGAATATAACACTGAAAAATATCGGATACTAATGATTTTGATTTAGCAAAACATATTATGTACTAATAAAAATAATTGCATATAATATGGCACATATACATATTTTTTTTTGTTTTCCAATTTGCAACAATTATTGATAAATAGAGCATAATCTACGATTTTATAATACTCGAATTTGCGATCATTTTTATGAACATAACGTTGAAGTTTTAATGGGATACCATGGGATTACACGAAACAATATATTTTAACCGAGCGTTACAATTAGTATAAGTCACCATTGCACTAGAAGTAATTTATTGGCCAATTAATAGGATTTACTGAACTTATAACTCGTTAATATTTACGGAATGGAAACAATATACCAGTTACTTCAGGTTTAATCGTATAATTTTGGCCGGTTAGGTACTGCAGGAGTTGTACTAAAGAGATTTGTCTAAGTATAATATCTAGCTGTTTATTGTTTAAGTTCAACTGCTATGATATTTCTCTTTATGTATTTACTATTTATTGAAAATGTTAGGTCAGTCACTCATCCCGCGGATAATAAGTATTTCACCACCAACAATAATTGAAATATTGAATACGATATTATTGACGTATTGTTCTATCAGATAAATAGATCTTATAGAAGTAGTATCATTAAGGAATAAACAAAAATATTATTTACAAACATCATATTGCATTTTCTAAAACGCTGCAGATAAGATTATTTTTGCCTTGTAAAAGTTTATTGTTGTGAATTACATTTTTATACATTTTATGAATTCACTTTGAATTTCAATGCTATAATATATCACTTGAAGTGTTTGACATTACTATATTCCATGATTTGGGTTTGAAAGAAAACATAATAAAGTGTGCTCTAGCCACTCTAGGTAGGTACTATCGAGTTTTTGTTTCATTGTATTTCTTAGTTACCATTTTTAAACCAAAATTGATGAAAAATAATGACGTAAAATATATTAAGGCCAATGTGTCATAAGAATTCGTTTAATTTCGATGTTTTTAGAGGATAACAAAATGTTTTTATCAGCACGATTACTAAATGTTTATAATACTCATAACAAAATCATCATAGCACATTCATATTTTGATAATTTAGTTAGGTGCATTGTACTAAGATAATAGTCGATGAAAAATATATAATTTGTAATTATTATAAAATAAACTTTGAGTTATTAAGAAATAAAACGCATTAGGTGTTATGAACATTTAAAATAAATTTTCTTTGTTAAGTTTTTTGATAGGTTCAAACAGTGTTTTAAATATTTTTGTTGATCTATATATTTTGTTATGTTATTGTTTAAAATGTAATACAAATTAAGAAATAAAATTAAACTAAAATTTGTAATTGATTTAGTTTAAATTTAACATTGTAATTAGAAATTTAAATACGAACAATAATTCATAGTTTTAAATGTGTAAATATATACACATATACCTACAACTAATTTTTAGAATTATCTTATTTTTTAAAAAAATTTAACAATCATTATTATTATTTTTATAACACATATTCGTAAATCTAAAGTTATATTAGTTTTTTTCTTTGATTTATACATATTTCAATCAATGTAAATTAAATGTAACATTACTAATGTTATATAGTTGCCATTGTGTTTGTATTATACCAATTGAAGATTTATAAATGTTATAAATTATAATACGTATTTCATAAAATAATAAGAATGTGATAAAATTCTCAATTGTTAGCTAGGCCAAAGTTCAACTTAGGTTTGATTACTATCTGTGTAATTTCAATCCTAGAATTATATTTACACAACATAAATAATAAATATGCTCACTAAAACTTATATTTAGCAATTGATGAATATTTTTAATCAATCGCAAAAGGTCAATTACGTTGTTCGATCAGTAACAAAATAGGATTGCATTTGTCAACAGTAATTTGTTTTTCATCAATATTAGTCAGTAATCATCTATTGTAATTGATTGGTTATTAAAATATTCATAAAACCAAACAAAAGTGATATCAAGGTGTACCCAAATTTTGCACCTTAGTTTTATTCGTTTAATTTTATTATACATATGTAAGCATATTTATGTAATAAAATAAAATAATTTTATGTAAATACTTATGTTTGCATTGAATTGCACCGTTATTGATAAAAATCGAATATTGCTACTCATTGGTAGGTACCGTTGGATGCTGACCATTATTATATTATAGTCGGACGTATGGCCTTCAATTATTTTAAGTGCACTCTAGTACGATAGGTGAATACTACGAATATCATCCCTTAGATTTTCAAAGTGGTTTATTCGTGCCATGATGAAAGTGAATTTAAGCGCTGTGAAGATAATGCATTATAGCTACCGAGTGTTCACTAATTTAAGACATTTCTTAGCTAGTTTACATTGGAATAAATCGATTTTTTTTTTAATAAGCTACCTAGTGGTATACAATTTTGGGAACATTTGAAAATTTTTATCGTTTTGGTACGCACATGCACAGTACAACATTTATTTTTTTTAAGAAAACATTTATTTTTAATACCATACTCGGATGGACATATTTTTTTAAAATTTTTTGATGTACAACTATAATTTTAAATTTAAAATTTATTGGATAAGAACAATTTTTATTTTAATAAAAAAATAAAGCGTTTTTTTTTTTTGATTCACAAAAATGTATGAAACCATTGATAGTTATTTATTATTGGTTCATTTTTTTTTAAATTAATAACGATTTCTTAATTTAATTTATTAAATTTGAGCACTGCCTAAAATGTTTACGACCGTGTGTTCAGTGTTATTCCGCACTTGAAAGTCATGTCTACAGTGTACCTGATATAAAGTAGAATCAAGTAGAACAAGTATAACAGCAACAAAAGGAAAAAAATAATGAAATGTAATATGTCAATATAAGAAAAATAAAAAGATATAGTAATGGATTATTTTCATCTAGAACTGAAATTATATATTTTTTTCAGGTGGAACTAACAAGCACAACACTTGTTCGAGATCAGCGTGTTTCGGTAAGCGTATTGCCAACCATATTTTAGTTTGCCTTAGTTTACATTTGGTTGATTTAACATTTTGTTTTATTTTATTGTTTATTATAGATAATGGAAAATTTAAATTCCAACCAGACATCGTTTATGTGTACATGCACTCGATACGTTCACAAACGACGTTTGATAAGTCAAAGAATACGGCTTCTATTGCTGAATTCAATTTTAAAGTGCACATACGTATCAAAGACTGCGATGGGTTTTTGTTTGTATGTATAATTTCAAGTAATTTTCAAAGCGCATTGATTAAACAATTTCCTATTCAAACGTGTAGATTACCGATACGCGTATTCATAAAGGAGTTAAGACCAGGAACTCCAATACTTCCACTGTTGATGAGACAGACTATAACAACTCAAACGACCAAGAACTGTATGAAGAATTACAAAAAAATATGTTGCGGTAAGTAATACATATTTGTAAAAATATAAATGTGTCACTTATAATAATATATTATAATTATCAAAAATACCATGTAATACTATCGACTTCAGATCTAGTAACTTCAATACTAATCAATGGTTATCCTGGGCTGGATTAATAATTAGGATGATACTCGGATTGTCACAAAATATTCAATATCTATTTGTTATTTTTCCACATTTAAATGTTAAGTGTATAAAAATTATAGACTATAGTTAAATATATTTTTTTTCTTTTATATATTAAATTATTAATTGTTGTAACATACAAAATAATTTATTATCTTACATTGAAAAATATAAATGATGAAAGTTTTTAATTTATGATTAAAAAGAACAAAATAGAGGAAAAATGTATAATTATTGATAGGTATGTCAATGCAATCAACATTCATAATATTTATTAGCAGTCAAAATTTTTGTTTATTTACCAATATTAATTTCTTTATTCGTTATTTAGACTTTACCTATATCTAGTTATTTAGAATACTATTGTAACGAAATATGTTATGTAATTATTATTATTTTACTATCAATTAGTAATTGCCTTTGTTGTAGGTTAAGAATAAATCATAATGGAAATTATATAAATACAATACGATGTCGTTATGGGTAGAAATCTGAAATAGCTAGTATTGGACACAAAAAAAAAATTAACTCATTATTTATTCTACAGCATTTATTTTAAAACAATTTATTATTAACCGATAAAATAGCACTCTTTCACTTTGGTTCATATTATTTTATTATAATTTCTAATAATTAATTTTATAAAAATAAAACATGATTTAGGTATATTGACATTATAATATCAAAAATATAATATTAAATAATATTTAACATGACATATTAGATATTTATATTATATTACAACGAAAAAATAAAAACGGACTTCATTAATTTCAGGTTTTCGTTTCACGATGGTCATATAAGCACAGTTTGTCCCGAGGAAAACGAACCA
Organism: Chaitophorus viminalis; assembly: GCA_025469195.1. Taxonomy (NCBI): domain Eukaryota; kingdom Metazoa; phylum Arthropoda; class Insecta; order Hemiptera; family Aphididae; genus Chaitophorus; species Chaitophorus viminalis. The sequence goes on along the minus strand of JAIPRK010000584.1, from coordinate 37,436 downwards.
GTGTGGGCTTTGAACATGAAAAAAGCTATACTCTCTACGTTCCAGAATCGTATGGAACGATTTGATATTCATCACACGGTTGCTGAAGTGGGTTTTATATTTTTTAAATCTGAGCTATAATTTTTCAGTCCAAAATGGCTCTTGGTTATATTGCAAGAAATACTTCAAATAATGATTGGCCTGCGTGTAAAATAACGTGCGTTGGTGCTGTTGGTGTGCTCTTGTATGCACAAGAAAAAGATGAAAATTACATTGTTTTATTACCATATTATAATTTATATTATAGTACACCGTTCGTGACTGATAACTTTTAAAATTCATTAAAAAACGTTTATTTGCAGTCAATCACGGTAATCTTTTGAGACGCTCGGAAATCATTGCTTTTACTAGGATTTAAATTCGTCTACTGCTTTAATATTTTTATCGATTTTTTTTTTTTGTGAAGAAGGGATGTATTTTTAGTATAAGATTAAATAGTTGAAAATTAAATACAATCAAATAAAAATAACTTAATTTTTAGTTTTTAGTATTTTCAAAATTAGTCCAAGCTTGTAAAGTTGACATCGAATATAGAGTTTAAAGTTAAAGTTCTATTTGTAGTTCTAATTTTTTTTTTCTAGAGAGATATCAATGGATTTTGTCCCACAGCATACACATTTTTAAAGTCAAATGGTACACAAATGATAGTAGATAAAGTAAAGGATATGTCAGAATGCACAGAGAGATACCATATGCATTCTATAATCCCAACTTCATCGTATGTTTTTCAAAGTGTAAGTCAGTTGAAGGTTTATTTTTAATAACTTAAAAATTAATTATGCAATATTATTATCAAATTAATTGGTGAAGATAACTAATTTAATTTCAATTACATTTTTTTAATAATAGTAGGTACGCTAATATTAATCACGGGATAGTTTAAATTATGACGATTTGAAAATATTTTACCCTTTTAAAAATATAACCTAACACTAAATTTAAACCTTAAAAACATAAAGTGTTATGCTAACGAATGCTATTACATTAGCGTCTGCGATATAATTGAGTTACGAATTTACCACAGTTAGTTCTATATAATACATTGGAAGTTACAATTGTAGGTACTATAGACAAATTTTATGATTGAAAACTAATGAAACCTCAGAAATCTATTCCAAATAATATTATATAACGTTTAAAAGCATCTGCTATAAAACTAATAAGGAAAATAAAATACAATTTTTGTTTTGGTACTCTTATTTGTGATGAATGTAGTAAAAATAAAAAATCATTTGTTAAGTGTTAAATATAACAAAATTTGATACCAGGGACATTTTTAGAAATTATATATTTAAATCGAAAAAAAATAATATACTAAAAGTATAAAAATGAATATGAATATAAGAATAATTAAAAGTATAAAAGTTAGTATAAATATAAAATCAATTTTAGTCAATATTTGTTAGTATTGATACTATGCAATTTATGGAGATAATGTAAATTCTTAACGATTCGGTAGAATATTTACTAGTTAAAGTTTACACCCGCCGGTCAAACCAAAATCGGTAAGGGGTAAGATTGCAAATTCAAATTCCACTATTATACTATTATGGTAAATTGAGTTGTTCATTTTAAACCTGGAATGTTACTAAAATCCAAATTTCGAACAGAATATAATAATCACTATAATCTCACATGTAAATATTAAGTTCTAATCAGTTGATTCTTTTAAGTAATATTTTATAATAATACACCTATACCTATTTAATCAAATAAGTTGTTTACAATGTCAGATAATTTATTGTGCTTAGTATATATTTATATAATATTTATATTCTTCTATTATGATTATGAAAAATATTAGATATTTAAAAGTAAATATATATATACATATTTGACTTATGGTACTTTTTACAAATATTTTTATATTTAGGATTAAGTCATTTGTTATTGTTATGTTGAAAATATTTATTGTAATTATGTATATTTTATTCAAATTTAGAAATACCACAAATGGTCTCCTGTGAAATCTCTGTTTGTTTGTTTTTATTACATTGACCATCATGTGATTGTCAAAATAGATTGTCAAGAAAAACACTCATTCCACCCGTTTGCTAGCAATGAAACGAACAGCGCAAGAACAAAAATATTTCAAACTATGGAATTGGTAGGAGAAGACTCTGCGTCGTATTCACATCATCCAAATAGTAAGAATTCTGTTTTTTGTTGTTTGAAATTGAATTAATTAAAAATTAAACTTATTATAATGTTATTAAAAATACATAAAAGTTATTAAAATAAAATAGTTTGAAAATAAATAATATATTTAAAAAAAAACAAAATTTTTATAGTATTTATATTATTGATTAACACGAATAGCTGCAGCATATTTTAAATATGATTTAAAATATTTTATGATTCAGCATTTTTAATAACGGTGAACGGACAATCAATTTGTATAAATAATGTATAGCAATTAATGTTATAAATAAATTTGTAATAAGGAATTCAATAGAATTGGTTTTAATTCCAGTTTAAATGATTATATTCCAACAGATTATGAAATTAAATCCAGACAGCCTTTATTGTATAATCACAAGCTCATTAGTAATCCGGATTCGTCGGATGTAACGGAAACCGTCGAACTAATTAAAAAGTTATGCGCAATGAGTGAAGTACGTATAAAATAATTTGATATTTAAATGTATATCATCTTCTCATTATTTATCTTCTCCCATAGGGACAATTTAACCCGGATTTTCCTAGTGAATTTTATAATGTAATTCAAGCCGCTAGAAAATTAACGTATGATGCTTTACGAGACATTTACAACCTTTCCCAAAATGATGTGTGTTCTTTTGCAACGTAAGTTTTTATGTAATTATACCTACTCCATTTTTTCATACGAACATATTTTAAATTAAAATAATTGAATGAATAAATAAAAGTTGTGAAGTGTTTCGAGATATTAACTAATTTATACCTATTATATATCACTATTACTTTGAATTAATAATATGTACCTGGAATGTTCCAATAATTTTTCAAGAAATAAAAAGTATGCGAACCATTAAACTTTGGCACATACTGTATAGCCACCATAGATGGACATGGGGGGAGGGATCTTAGAGAGGCTTAGCACCCCTAAATATTCTAATAGCCTCCCAAAAATCGAAACTTCATTTGAAATGTTATTCGTTGTTTTTATAATTATCTGTTCATTTTATTTTACACTGCATTATAGCCCCCCTAAAAATTCAACCAAATGTCCGCCTATAATAGCCACGGTGTTAAATTAGATTTACCGTACTTTTAATTGAAATTCATCTGTTATCAATCTCACCTACTCAATGTGTATTTGAATGTTTTAACTATAATATTTTTTTTCTTAATATTTTTCAGCAAACACCTGCAAAGCGCTTTACCGTATGTTCGAACCACGTCGGCAGTGATCCTGATGAAAGATATCTTATGGAATGGAACCATCAGCGATTCCACTTCTACCGAGTGGTTAATAGCAATAGCAATGTTCGACAGGTTCGATGTTATAATATTTATTTTATTTTATTACGAATCGCGGCTGCACGGTACAACGTGTTATTTAAAATACTACACAGTACACTTACGCAATGACGTGGATACGAGTGAACCGAAACAGCATATTGAGTGTCAAGGGCGGGAAGAGAGCAATTCAAGTCATGGGCACGACGTTATATCGTGTTCATGTATACTTATTTATCCTATTTGTAAATTTTTTTCCCAAGCGTTTCGGGCGAAAAACTAGTGATTTCCGCCCGCTGGAGTGCTGGATGGTGGACAAAAAAGAGTCACGTCCAGTAACATCAAAAACTAAAATTTCGGTTCACGCGTGATAAAAACACGATATTATAATAATTAAATTTTATTACATTTCAGGCCTGACGATCAAGTGGTTTCCGAAATCACTCAGCTGTTGTACAAAGAAAACGTATCTTCGGACATAGTATTGAGTGTCACGTCTTTGATTAACACGTACTGCAAATTGAATCCAAACTGCGAAGAGAACGCCAAGCTGACCAAGGACGTCGTGCACATCGAAGAAAAAATCAAAGCCAACATGCTATTCAAAGAGAAACGAGACGAGGCAAGTGGTATCAACGGTTCGATCACGAACGGCGCAACGTTTTAATTTCTACGTATATTCTTGTGCTTTTAGACGTTAATATGGCTAAAATCGTTGGGCAACACGGGGCTGAGTTCACCTACTCTTGTCGACACTTTAAACGGGCTTATTGCAAATGCAGACATAACCGTGGATATTCGAGTATCGGCCGTCCAGGCTTACCGGTAATGCACGGGGTAGAAAGACTAAGATATTATAGTCAGTACGAACTCCATAATAGGAGACTAAACAACACTATAAAAAGCATTTGTACGAGTTTTAGTATGTATGTGATATACGATGGTTTCAGGTCAAAATGACCTCTTCACCGCATCAACTAGACGAAAGTTATACCTTTTTATACATCGGAGCAATCCTTGATCGAAATCATGTATGAAAACACATAAAAAAAAAAACTGATGATAGCACTAAAAAAGTTTTCGAAATTATTGTAATACTAATTATACATCATTTACTGATAGAGTTTTTCTGCTCCAAACTATATAATATTATCCTGAATAATGAAACAATATTATATGTGCACTGTGCACACATACTTCGGATCGATCATTTTCAAATCATGGGCCACTTTCAGTATATTTATTATCTGCATAGGCCGTATAGTACAACGAGAACAGCTCAAATCGTTTTTTCGCCATTATCAAATCGATTACTTTTAAAAGCGTCTGAATTTATTTGTTTTGATATATAATGCACTTGGTTATTAACTGTTTACAAACTAAATAAGAGTATATCTGTTTTTTTTTTTTTAATATTTGAATTATATTCGAGTAACATAGCGTTTAATAATACTCCTTGAATGCGTATTCTGAATAAATTATTTTTTTTTTGCGGTTTTGCAATATATGTTTATTCTATATTGTACAAATCTGATAATATTATTTAAGTTTTAATGTTCAAAATTATACTTAGTGATCTCAGTACAATCCATTTATCCATGACACATTTAAACAAGGATTTTATTATTCTTTAGGATATTTTATGCTTTTAAAGTTTTAAAACCAAAAGTACTTTTAAGTTTTATTATTTAAATTTTAACATGAATACATTTACTTACCACAATATGCTCTTAGAGATTGCTATGAAAATTGCATATACATTTGAATGCTATACTTTATGTAATCGAATAGTTTTGCTTTTCTGTGCAAATACATACTTCAATAGAATATATTATTGTTAAAAAGTATTCAAAATTCAAATTATAGCTGTTTATATTTCATACAATTATTCGAATATGTTTTCTGGATATGAAATATTTAGTATTCTCTATGAGTTCAAAAGGTCGAATCCTACATTTCACTGGAACGTTTTAAAAAAAAGTTTTGAAGAAAAAATTGTTAAATAACTCAACGTAAAGTTGGTACATCAAATCGATAGCGAGTGTCAGCGTAGTTACTAATTAGATCATGAACTATATTTTAATTAATTATAATAATAATATTGCCAACGAAATGTAGAAAGCCCGTTGCAGTTTTTCAATAATATTGAAAATGGAGTTATCAATTCGTATGACGCTGCACGGGTCAGACGACAGCATAACGACTAACGAGACTGTTTTACTTTGCCTGCTATAACAAATATTACATGCACGTTATATAAAGTAAATATAAAGCTGTTTTGAATTTTAGACGATTCCCGTGCTATATCACCAGACCGGTTATGTTAAAGTTCTTCGTTAATCAGTCTATGGACTCGGAAGTCCGCATAGCTGCATACTTACAAGTAATGAGGTGTCCGGTGTACAGCGTGGTGAGACACATAGTGTCAGTATTGGACAAAGAAGAGGTCAATCAAGGTGAATAAAAATCAGTCTTGTTTTTTCACGATAAGGTAATACAGTTATAAATTCAATTTTTTTTAGTCGGATCGTTTGTTTGGTCACATTTGCAAAACCTGAAAAAGACTTCCGTGCCGTATTTTTTGGAACTGCAGACCATGTTGTCTGGCGACATAAGTAAAAAATTCAATATTGACATACGAAAGTTTTCGAGAAATTACGAAACTTCATTTTTCTTAAACGAATACGGCGTTGGTAAGACATTTTAAGATTTAATTTATTTCGCAAAACTAAGTATTAATATTGAATTCTCTGCGGATTTGGTTTTTACAAGGTGGATCTATTGACAGTAACGTGATATTCTCCCCAAAATCGTACATACCACGATCGTTCACGTCAAATGTCACTTTGGCACTGTTTGGAGAGTACATAAACATACTCGAAGTAATTATTTCATAAATTATTTTAAATTGATATCAGAACAATAATCGATCAGTTCGTTTATGATAACAAGTTTGAGTTTGTAAATATTAAAAAATTATTGCAATAAATAAAGCGATACTTTACCGTTCAATTTGTATTGGAAAAAAATTTATTTATTTTATACTATTTAGTTGAACGTAAAATCGATTTTATATGAAACTCATGATTGTTGAACTAACGCATAAAAAAGGAATTATTACCGATGGTAGAAAAATCAATTTACAAACAATACCTATACGGCTTCTACTTTAAATTTACATATTCAATTTCGTTTTTATAAAACCGTTTATGTATAATTTACATATTGATTTAAATCTTTCAATTTATTATATCAATGTGAATATCATTAATTTATATTACTATTATACTACTACAACGATCGTCAAACTTTATAGGTGGAAGTGTACGCCGAAGGATTCGAAAATTATCTAGAAGCATTATTTAAACCGGGTGGTGTATTTAGTCCTGATCGTGTTAGAAAAGGATTGGAACTGCTGCGTTTTGTCCGCAATATAATACCGGAGAGCCTCAAAGATAGGATAAACGAATTGCCTAACATCCTTTATGAAAACGTGCCTCCGCCTAAGGTAACACGATAATTGAATTTATATCCATTATTTATTGAAATTTGAATAATTTTCGTGCGTCAGGAGTTTTCGTTTTAAATCAATCACCTAATTTAATCGGGGTGAATTTCGATACTTTTTTTATCTTTCAGATATCTCTGGCGATCAAAGTATTCGGGAACGAAGTGAAATTTTTGCGGTTAAACGGTGTTGACGAGATTAACAAAGTGATTCGTTCTTTTGACGTGTACAATATTATGAAAAGTTTTATGAACGGACGAGTAAGGGAATTTTGTTAAATCATTATAGGTACTATTATTATAATTCGTTGCTGTTTAAATAAAATGTACTTTGTGTAGGAGTTTAAATACGATCGGTCCACAATGTTTATGGATTTGAAGTACGTTGTACCCACTGGGATTGGCATGCCTTTGATACTAGACGCTGTTGGTACTTCGGTAGTAAACTTTAATCTGTCGAGTTACATCAACGCAGATGCTTTTAAAAACTTTGGAGAGTTCAAGTTGCTAACAAAATTATACCCGAGGTAAATAAAATTTTTTTGCTTACCCACATATATACGTTGACTGGAATTATCTTACTCATGCAATTGCATATTATTTTCTCTCAAACGAGTAATAATTTTCTAATTATTACTTCAAACAGTACACTTATAATATAGGTACTTTTTAATATAATTTTTGTTGGAAATCACACCAGTTTGGACTTTAAATGAGAAATTATTATCCTGAAGCTCTTCGCGAAGAATTAAATAATTGTCTACTTCAATATTATACTTATAAACTCATAACTAATAATAGTAGAAGATAATTAGATACTATCTTAGCTTATAAATATTGTAATACCTATAGATATATGCTAAGCAAATTATTTATATCACAGTATAAATTTGTTTCTTATATAATTTTCTGTTAGAAGCTGCTATTATTTAAATTAATACATATTTAGTATTATTAACAGTAGTTTTGATTTAATATTATTTAAGAAAAATATTGACATCTCGCATTCAACTAAAGTCTGTACTTTTTTCCTACCGTGCAGTTTAGCTTTAAATTTGGAGGGATCAATGACGATGGATTTTCATTACGAGGTGACCCAAGCCAAAGTAAAATCGAAATTGTACACTTCAACTGCTTTCGAAGGAACTACCGAGGTCAAAGGATACAAATTTGTGACATTGGTATTCGATCTGCCCAAAACAAAATCAGATATTATTAGCATTGAGTGAGTAACCTAAACAAATTAAAGTAGGTAAACCGTTTAATTTTTACATTTGTATTAGTGTATTACGGCCAACATTTGTATAGGTACTATTTCAATATCGTTCGCTTAATATGTAGGTAGTACTGACAAAATATTTAATTAACAGGTCGGAACTGTTTTTGGAAAACCATAAATTAGAAGTTGATACTATTCAGACACCAACTTCCATTGTACCCTCCTCGTTATCCTATAGTTTGCCAGTTCTCGAAGAAATGATGGGTCTTAAATTATACACTAATTATCGACTACCGAACATCACCGAAATAATCAAATCGCCCATGGTGATATTTAACGGTCCGTTGAGGTTGAACATTTTCTTACTGAAATCGGACGTGAAAGTTAATAAGTATGTAATCGAATACAAATGGATCAATAGCAGAGTAAGTGTGAATAAGCGATTCGCATTTGATTCACCTACTTATAATATTCAATTTTAAACTTTTTTTTTTTACTAGAAAAACTCGTCAGTCAGCTTTGTTTACGAAACGCCTGGATCGCAAGTCAAACATTATATGAAAGCACTTCTGGAAATGGACGCTCAAACACAGAATTTCACTTTACTGGTCCAAGGGAAAACCATTCAACTCACAGCTTTAGGTATACGGTTTAATATGATACATGGTATGATTTTCAGCATATTTGAACTTTTCTTCTTGACCCCAGGATTGTACAGGAATTCTCCGTTGCACAAGCTTATGACATTTACGTTGGACATTAACAATGTGAAACACATCGATCTGTTGATGGAGCTTAAGATCCAAAACGAAAAGTATGGTCGTTTGTATTTGCCGAACGTGTACCTCGACATAAACGCGAGGAGGATCGCTGAGCTCGAAGGTAATTCTATTACACGACGGGTTGCCACCTATTCGATTTTCACTCGGATAATCCGATTCTATGAATAAATCTACGGGCTATGGGTACAGTGAATGATTATTCGGGTTGTCCCTCGACTTGTCATAAAATTAGTTCTATTTATATAACAATTATATAGTACATATAGTTAGTCAATAAGCAACAAGAACAATGATTTTCATACGCCAAGTGGTAAAATAAAATAAGAATTATTGATTTCTTGTAACCTATTTAAATAATACTGCTAAAAACTGTACTTTTTTGAATGTCATTATACCTTCTTTTCACCGGATAGTAAAAGTTATACATAAAGCGTATAGGCGCATTCAGGGGTGCCGAAACCTATATGGCTATAATGATACAAGGTGATAGTCCTATATTATGTATTTAAATATGTAGGTGGGTGGGTAGTAGAGATATAAATATATTATATAGATATTTTTTTATTATTTTTACGGCCTCCTAGAATGCAACTAAGAAATAATAACTTAAATAATTACCTGAGTAAGGTGGTTGGGAGGATTGTTAAATATGATTTGCCTTACATATATTTTATCATTTCGGTGCCCCTGGGTGCACTATATTTTGATAATGATCATTTTTTTTTTATACTTATTACTTATTAGACTATCCCGGGTATGCTACGTCTCTAAGGTGGCAACTCTAATTATACGCCGACAACGGTGTGTTCGAGCGATTTATTCATTAATTAATAATAATATGATAATGGAATTTATAACCTGCACTACACCGACATGTGTGGCGCACATAAAAATAGTTTTTATTATCTAATAATATGATATTGTATACTGAATGAATAACTTGATTCTACAAAACACAATATGCGTTATCTCATATCTGCGTATACCGACAACTGATCAATTTGAATTTCAAAGTTATTATACTTTGTTATCTATCATATAAAGCTGCATAAAGTAAACATGCAGTTTACTTGCATAGGTTTTAAAAAATTATTATCATTATATTATTTAATAATAATAATTAATATTACTATTAATTTACAACCCTAGGACAATATAAATGGGTAGAGAAAAAAGGTATTTCTCAATGCGATATCAATTTGACGTTCAAGACTACCAAGTTTGATTCTACAATTGTTGGTTACATCAAAATCAACGATGCTTCAACCGCGTTGAATTTAATATTTGAATACACGTTCGACAAAGCTATTACCTTAGACGTGATCAAGATCCAAGTGAAAGTTAGCGATCGATCAACGAAAGCTTTGTCTTCTTTGCAAGGAACTTTGCAACTGGAATCATCTGCATATCCACATATTAACCACTTGACTTCAGCCATATATCAGGTAGAACATAAATATAAAACAATTAACTTTAGGCCAGTTATATTCTATAGATAGCTAATTCCCATCTACCGCTTTTTGTACCAAAATACATGCTAGGAAAATGGTATTGTTAAGGAAAATAGATTTTGAATGTAATAAATTATTTAATAATAAGTACTTAATAAGTACGAGTACCGTTTTAATTTAAACTATTTTATTTTTAAAACTAAGCGCTATCGCAGAATCGCGATGTAACTGATGTAAGTACTTAGTGGAAAACAAGTTAATTTTTAAACTTTAAAATTAAATCAATATTATTATACGAATAACATTTTTACTGCAGAAATTAAGTGGATTCTTGGGAACTTCAAATTATTAGTAGCGTAGTACGAAAGGTTTATAAATTCAAATAATTAGTCAATGTAGTAATTACAATAGTATGTAGTAGATGGAAGACTATGCTTATAAACAAACTAATATTATGATCATTTTAGGTAGAGAACGATTCATTTTTTATGTAAATAAAATTATTTTATTTTGTGATCAGAGATAAAAATATATAATACTTGTGCCTATAGTCATTACAGTGTATATAGCATATTTTTATATGTTATATTTATATATATACATTATACTTTATACAAATACCATTAATTTTTTTAAATCAGTTATACATTTTAAAATAACAATATTCTATTTGCTTATAGAATGCAATACATACAATTTATCACAACGTTTTATAAATTAAATGTGCTCGGGAAAATATTATTTTAACCATATTTCATGTAAATTAACAAAACTTGTTTTTTTAATTTCTCACTCTCTATACTATGTATACAGTTCAACTCTCGGAAAAGAAAAATGTGGTTGTTTTCGTTTCAGAAAGCACAGGGGCACACAGAACTCCGCGTTGACTTTCTAAACTATCCTAACTTGAAGGACAACAGTAAAAAGTTACATGTCGAATTTGGATTCACTCAAATTAAATACTATACGGGCAGCAAGATAAACTTAAACTTGTACGTCACTAAAGCGGCTGACAATATAATGTTTAAATTCATCACGAACCACCAGGGCACGGAAACCACGTACAATACTGCGGTTCTCGTGCAATATGCTCTAGGTACCGTTGAATATTTATTTTTTTTTTATTTTTCATTTTCTTGCTAAATTTGTTTGTCACAATAATTATATTGATTCTAACTAAAAACATTTGGTCCACAGATAAAAACATTACCGCCAAACTGGACATTCTCATACCCCATGGTGATTTGTTGAATGTAGATACGAGATTCCAACTGACTATGCCATCTAGCACGAATCCACTCGATTTACGTTTGGTGATCAAGGAAAAAATTATGAACGAATATGATGTAAATACTTATTTGGCTGGTTTTTACCCAGTTCTGATTTAATTTTGATGCGTAACAAAACATAATAATAATAATAAAAATTGATCAACGACTGCGTTATTTGACGTTGATTTTATTGTACGAGTTGTTATTATAATATTTTATTATGTCATCAATCATTATTATATCAATATGATTAAACCTTTGTCATTGTTTTACGTGCAACTCAAGATTTAAATGATTCTTTTTTTCAGATTGATTTTTTGGGCTCTTGGTTCGGAGGACAAAGCTTAACGGCTAGAGGACTGTATCAGGACCATTCCAAGTACTACCTGACGGATCACGCGCTTAAGCTGTTCATACAATCTCCAATGTTCAACGACATCGTGTTTATGGGCAAAATTTACGTATCAGACGAGGAATATCGATTGGAATCTTGGGTATAAATCACTTGCACTAGGTTTTAAATATAAAATATTATTCTCAAACATTAAATCATTGTTGTTGTGCATAATGTTCATATGCAGGTGGACCACAATAACACCAAGCACGCTATACTTTTGAGGCATATTGCTAATTCTGATATGACGTACGAGTCGTACGGTGAACTGAAATTAAACACGAGCACATACTCGGTTTCTAATCTAATCGATCTGAAATTTCAAGAGATCACGTTAGACGTGCATATGGATCAGTAAGATATTCATCTATGTAATTACAACTCGGACATCAATATCTTAAAATTAAAAATATTATAAAACAAGGAAATTAATTTACAACCTAAAATACGAAAAATACTTATAACAGATTAGAAACAATAAACCTTAAAATTTAAAAAGTTAAATAATCATTCATGTTCTGCATACAATTCACATAAAAACTACTTTTTTTTTTTTTAAACTTTAAACAATTTGATTACGTTTTACTCGGAAAGCTCGAGAAAAGCTTATGATTTGATTCGTATGATAAGTATGTTTCAGCTCGAAAACCGTCATAATAGAAAAATTAAAAACTAATAATTAAAAAAAAAAAAAAATCAATGTCCGGGCACTGAAAATAATGTGAAACCAACTTTAATAATCATTATGATTATGACTATTAAATAAAATACTCTCAATTAAGGTACCGAGACGTATTTATATACGGAAAAGGATATGCCAAAGAGTGGAATTCGCACATGGTTTTCGAAATAAAATGGGACGCCAATCGAGACCCAGACCAAAAGTTTTCGGTGACTTTTATAACGAATACTAGTGACATTTATGACGGTGAACAATTTTTGGGCCGACTTATCATCGAGTACCCCGATCGGATAGTCAACGCTGATTTAGAACTGAAGTACATAGGTATAGTTATAAAATCATTTGTCTAACGGACCGCATTATCAGTGTTACTATTTAGTTAAGGTGGCTGGTGCCAATTATTTATTAAGAAGTAAATCATTGGCAACCTAATATACATGTTGAGTCGATGCCGCCACACAGCCATGTATGTGTAAGAGTGTAAATGATTATTAGTGTAAATGAACCATAGAGGGGGGAAGGTCTGCTAACATCGTAAACATCGATATATACATCGATGTATACTTACAATCGAAATCGACCGTTTGACCGACGAAAATATTACTTCACGAAAATAGTGATCACTCATTATAAATTCAATATTTGTATGAATTTTTTATCTTATTGATAAATAATAACATTCTACAAGCCGCATCGAACTCCAGTTTTATAACTTAAATTTCAAATAGGTAATGAAAAATATATTTGTAAAAAATGCTTAAAATTTACTTTTTTTTAAAAATCCATTAGAAATGTTGAGAATAAATATTGAAAAAACAGAGTACAATGCGGCCTGTAGAATGTTTCTCTCTACTAATATTTATATAAAAAAAAAAAATCAAATTTAGTTGATTCTACGGGACAGGATTACTATTTCCGTAAAGTGAATTTTTGAGGGTAAAATTACATTGGCACCAGCCGTCTTTACACAAATACATTGTTTTGACTTTTGATTTTCACTAGTTGAGGGTTTTATACTTTATATAATATAGGACAGCATTATTTTATTTCGAATTCTATCGAATGGAATCCAACATCAAAAATTGTCTTTTCATTAATCTTAAAAAACGATTTATTATCCAAAGGAAGTGGATTTATTGGTTGCAAATTGCTTACGCCATTCGACAATTGGATAAAAACGTTATACGAGCAAAGGTAATAGTTATAATTATAGTAAAAATAATGTGATTGACTAATGTGTGTTCTACTCGTATAGTTTGATCCATGTTGATAAAAAAAAAAAAAAAATGTCAAAATATTTAAAAACCAAATGATTGTCTTTGAACCAAGTACCTAAATATACAGATTATAGATAACGATAAAATTCTATAGTTAAAAACGGACTTATCTATTAATAATTTATAATTTATTACGAATTTAATGATAGAATCAAATAAATTGAAAATTATTTTGCGTTACAGCGTTTTGATAGGACCACAGAACGTTCAGACAAATGGAAGCATAATGTGGCAAGCAAGTCAATATTTGAACTTCAATGTGCAATCTGGTTATCACACTCTAGACGAGGACTTTGGGTTTTCATTTAATACAGCAGTGAACAGTTCACTGCAAGATCTAAATGCCATACGCATGTACTTTAGCCATAATTACGGTGTTTCTAGCTTCAACACAAGTGTCATGCTCCAGGTAATCAAATATTTTATTAATTAGGCAGGCTGACAGGAACAAAAAAAAATCATATTCGAAAAAATAATAAGTATTATCTATCAATATTATTTCTAATGTATATCATATTGAAATTACGAACAAATTATGAGATCGCTATACCGTATAGTATCATAATAATTAGTTATTCAGATGATCATTGATGTCGTGGTAATAAAATAAGTTATACTGTTTAATGATTAAAAATAGATCGGAACAGCACATTTTAGATATACCGAGAGGAGTAATTTGCCAAGCACAGGGATCGAAAGCTATTTTCTTCAACTCTAAAATCGACCATCTGTAATGTGATTAAATTTACCCGGGTTGACTAAGCATATTATACGCGAATTTACACTGGAGTGGAGCAAACCCGTTTTCGTGGGCTAGAAGAAAGTATTTTTTATTAATAATCCCATGCCATCTCAGCAGGCTATTAGATATTGGATGGTTTTAGTGCGGTGATACGATAGTTCATGTGTTGGTTTTTGTTTGAGGGATGTATTTTTTTTTTTTTTGCGATGCACATTAATTAGGGATGGAAGTAGTGGTGCATGAACTATTTTTCATGAAAGAGTAAAACATAAAAAACCTAACAACTGTTATATATTTATTTGTGATTGATAACAGAAAACTTTTCTTAGTATTTCATTATTTTAATTTTGATTTATAGTTAATATATTATAATATACGAATTATGTAGTATTATAATATAATATGAATATAAATACATTATATTTAAATATACGACAAAACATAAAACATATTTACTTTATATTTTAAGTTATATTCAAAAATAACAAAATATAAAAATAAATGTATTTACTTTATCCATAGTAATAATAATAATAATATTACTTCACACATTCATGAAAATTAGTACAATTTTCAATACGTAAAAGTATAAATTGAATTGATAAACGTAATTTACGATTGTATACCCTTTAATTTTAATGTAGTAGGGGAAAATTTATAATCTTTTCCCCCCTTTAATTATATCTGTGGGGTCAATTGCTGAGTCACCCCCTCCACCTCCCTTCTCTGACGGTACTGGTTAGGAGTCTTTGAGCGGTTTCTTCTCTCCTGATGGTCGTTCTGTCCAGAAAGCAAAGCCGCCGATGACCAGGTTCGAACTTGTAGTTTGCATTTAGTCGTTTAGGGACAACAGGCTTATCCCACTCGGCCACGAAGCTCCTACACTGTCTATAAGTTGTTATTTGTATATTTATACATGCGATAACTGATACATTTTATATGTTTGGACTATACGTACATTAAGTAGATGGCAAAATTTTTGTTGAATCTTTTGCCAAGTTGAAGATTCGTGATGTGTATTATTAATGAATGTTAAATAGTGGATTTTTTAATAATTAAATTTGCTTTCTCAGTTTACTGCGAATCGATTCAGAAAATACATCGACCTTCACTCAGAATTGTTTTTTTTTATTTACATGTAATCGTATAGAAGTTATGGACAATCTTTAACATGTATATTGAACTAAGGAAATAATATTATTGTATCTTGTAAAACGTGTTCAAAATATTATACTGTATCAATTTGTATAAAATGAATTGCACATAAAAATATATGTACATTTTGATGTTCAATAAAAAATTACTTAAATTAATGAATTAATGATGTCAAATGTCCTAATCATTTTTTTACCATTTAAGATGCTTTTGAAGTTTTGTCTAAACTTAAGTCTCATTACTTATATTTGTATACGTATACAATAAGTTCATAAAATATTAATTGTTTGTCATTTTGGTTTATATATTTGTTTAGATAAATCCAAAATATGTCATATCTCTGGGAGTGACTGGGAAAATTAACAGCACAATAACGGAAACAATTTACAGTGGTTCTATAACTACACTCACGCCATTCTTCTACTATAAAACCTTTAGTTTCGAGACAGAAGTGGGTTTTCAAGAAAATAAACTCCACGGATTCGTTGGACTACAGATAGATTCTAGTAATTTTAAAGTCGAGTTCCACGGTAAGACAGCAATTATTTTTTACGAATATGTAGGTATCAAATTATAATTTTTGATGGTTTCTCACGTTTCTCCATGTGTTTAGTTATTTTTAAATTTATTGATTGAATAATTTGTGTATACTTACATTACTACGACACAAATGATTTAAACCAATTATATTTATAACGATTTTTTCATATTATAAAAATCAATTTATTATTTTGAAAAGGTGACACTCCTTTTTAGTTTGTTATACTGAAGCAGAATATTTTGCAACATACTTTATATTTATATTGTTACTTTACAAACTTTACATGGTTGTTAACTTAGTGATTTAATATCTGAAAATATTTTTTTTTTGGTTTTTAAATTATTGTTTATATATATATTTGCATAATTTTATTAGTATCATTCTTATTAAATTTGTTTTCAATTCAGATATATATATATCTATTGTATATCAGGGACAAGTATAATTTTAAGACACTTTAAAAATACTTTATCTTTTTAAGTAAAATCAATTCAATTGTTTATCTATTTTTAAATAGTTTATTATGTTTATATTGCAACACTTCTTATATTTAAAAGATACTTTCCATTTATACTCAAAAATAAAATGTATTCAATGAACTTATTATACCCGTTATTCATAAATATATTATATAAAATATTATGAATATTCCACATTTAAAAAGCAAATAATATTCGTGATAAACTCATTGTTTTGTCAGTTTCAGAAAAATAACAAAATATTAGGTGATATTCTGTCAAATTTTAAATAATAATATCCATATGAATATGGGACATAAAAATAGCTTTTTTCTATAAAGTTTATTCATATTTTAATATGAATACATATTGATATAAACGACAAAAGCAGAAAGTTTCTCTGTTGTTGTCTTATCTTATAAACTACATAAAATATATTATAAAACTCAAGATGTATTTTATTCGTACCAACCAGTCATTTTATTCATTTTGCCACACTAATTTATCGTTAAATTTCTATACTTTTGATTTATTTTTCTCAACAATTTTAAGTGCTCTAAATGTATAGAAAACAATATATATTTTTATTATCTCTGATCCTCGCTGTTATTTGAGTTTTTATACTTTAATCACCCACATTGCTTTGTTAAAAAAAAAAAAAAAACACTAGAAAACTTTTATTGAAATAACACTAAGTATATTAAAGCAATAAATTGCAAAAAATATGATTTTCATTACATAATAAATGTTATTGTTGTGCAATTTGTCTACTCAACTATTGGGTTAGATATCTGTTTGGAACATGAAATAATCAATTTTTTCCTAACATTTAAGTACCATAAAGGTTAGAGCAAATGGATTAATATTATAATTTTTTACGTCTTTCACATTTTAATACGTATAGTTATTCTATTGTATTTCATAATTATGTTTTGTGCAAATATAAAACATTGACTTAATTTTATAAATAGAAAATTCATAATATTCTTTTCATGAAATATAATAACGGCTCGTGTGTGGCACTTCGGTCCTTGAGTTATGAAATTTAATAAGTAAACATACGTAGCACTCAAAGATGAATACCATTTATTTATTAACATGCATATATAGCTCAAGAGTTTATTCATTCGTTGCATTAATGACTGCACAGAGCACTCAATATATTATCATGACTAATTGGATAGTAGTACCTCTGCCTGGTTTAATATCTTAGTTACTTGTTTCAAAAATTTTCAAAGAAAAGTATGCATTCGTCGCTATTGAGCCAATAAGATAGAAGTAAAATGTATTTATATTAAACAAATTTTGTGTTCAGCTCGTTCGAAAACGTTTTAAAATATGCTTTACAAATAGTTATTGGTATTCATATGTTTATATTAAGTTTCATATATTTTTACCAATGTGACGTAAAAATAAAACCTCTGACGTATTCAATTAAATATAGTTAAATAAATAATAATTTTTATGGAAAAGACAAAAAATTATACACTGTTATAATAAAATACAATTTATCTGAGGCTTAATAAATCCCACCTGATCCGATAATTATAATCGTGATATTTTATTGGTTAGAAATCACCAGTGATATAACTGTATTGCCACGTAACCCGCTCCATTTGTTTAATTTGATAATTATTTACTTACGAGTACATGGTGCTCGATACTTGTTTTTGTACAGCTAAAAAATTTATCACTATCCACAGAAAAAATAATGCACAATGATTTGATGAATCAAATGACATTGAAGTGAAGTAATTTCTAAATTGAATTACTATTTAAATATAATTTTCGCTGTTGCACTTTGTTTCTATTGTGTATAGTTATGTAATAATTTATTATATACGATATATTACATAATATTATAATACTAATATTAATACTAAGTGACAATAAATACATCTTGGATATAATATTAATAAAAATGAAACGACATGTTCACCGATTAAAAGCTAAAAATATTATAAACAAAGTGTATACTTTTGAATTTTAATAAATCTGAATATCTGATATGTGATTAATTTCCTACAAAACTGATCTTTCTACAATATCAGTATAGATTAAATAAAAGTTCTGTGTTAAATTAAATTACAGTTAACTCGATTTGTCGTTCACAGTACAAGAAGGAATAATTAACGTTAAAACCTAATGAAATTAGTAAATGATTGTGTTTTTGAAAAAATTGTTTCTATAGGTAGAACCTCTATAATTTGAACTTAAAAGTCAGGATAATTTTAAATTACAATTTATTAGTTTTCACGTTTATCATAACAGTTGTCTGAGTTCTTAACTGTTGTAATGACGAACATACAAGTACAAATACTATATTTAGCATAGTATTTTTCGAACATTTTCGATTAGGGTATGAAAATTAAACATCAAACAACTAATAACTTGTAAAGTAATAAATATGAAAATTAAACATGCATTTTAATTTTAGAGTTTTGATCAATATTTTATGGCCTACCCTTTTAATATTCCACTTCGTTTTAAAATGTATTAATAATTAATTAGTTATAATAAGATATCTATCTGATTTTTATGCAAAAAAATTTTCAGTAAATATTCCACTTTATGCCGTTAGTAAAAATATATTAAAATAAAAAGTTTAAAAAAACACCTTGTACAAGAAAGTAATTAAA
Source organism: Chaitophorus viminalis (assembly GCA_025469195.1). Lineage (NCBI taxonomy): Eukaryota > Metazoa > Arthropoda > Insecta > Hemiptera > Aphididae > Chaitophorus > Chaitophorus viminalis. Next base: position 17,838 of record JAIPRK010000584.1, on the reverse strand, counting down.
AACGACTTTTTCGAAAACTAAAATTATACGTTATTAACTTACTTTAGATGTTGTTAGAAATTTAATAAATTTTAGGTATAAAAATAAAATATTTTTTTATATAAATTGCGATGTGAATTGGTGATTTCATTGACCACATATACACATGTGATAAACACATTAAATAGGTACACATTGGCTTACGTAAAAGTTACGCTGAATCAGATTGCTATGAAAATGCAATGAATGCGTGACGTATAAATACAGCAACCACGTTTAGTAACATTATAAATTTTCTAAATCAAAAAGTGACTGTAAATTATTTTCGCGCACTCATCCTAGACGTAATATATTATAAACTACTGTTTTTGTTATTTTTGTTCCGCGTATGACTCGACGCCAGAATGATAGTTTTGATGTCGATATCGGACTTCCTCTTCGTCGTGTTTGTTTAATTCGGTGTTTCCTAACCTGGGAAGCGTGTAAACATTGCTGGGGAAGCGCAAGCAGTCATTAAAAAATTAATCTTTTTATAATTTTATACTTTAATTGATAAAGATGCCACTAAACGACTATTGTTTATAAATTGTTTGTAAACTATATTATAATGAAAAAGGGATAATTTTTTTTTCAATAAGGGGTGCGAGATTTTTGAAAACCTTCAAAGGGGACGTAGAATAAAAGAGGTTGGGAACCTCTGAACTATAGTTAATGTGTGCAAAAACACAATACTCAATATGTAAACGTATAATATCATATTTGAATTGTTATTAATTTAATGGATATTTTGTTATTTTCAGGTGTATATAGTCCTTTGGACAACAGTAAGGTATTGCTGAAAATCACGACTCCGTATGAAAGTTACAAAACTTTATACGGGAAAATTGGCTATAAAGCGAGAAAAAAACACATTTTCTTCGATATTTTCGGTGATAATTTCAAACTGGGTGGTGAACTGCTTTACCTGTACAAAAACTTATCGAACTACGATCTTAAATTACGCATAAATGCACCCGTCAATCCACTGAAACAGCTGATCATTGCCGGAAAACTTGGCAGTGAATTGGTAAGTAGATATTAAAAAAATGGTCAATGTAAAAAAAAAAAACGTTATTCCATTCTATATTATAACAAGGTATTTGTAACTATGCAATATAAATAATTTAATTATAAATTATCAAAATTTATATTTATAACATATGACTTTGGTATAATATAAACAGATAAAACAACACGCCTGACCGCGGCATATAGACAACCAGTTTTTAGTGGTTTTCATTCTGAATTTTATTTCTACAATAATTTCACAGTGTCATTAAGCGATGTAGTGTATAGCCGTATGGGTATTTCATAAATCATATAAGTCACTTAAAATGTGATTTCATGACAAAACCCTTCATTACATGTGTCTCGAGAAACTTTAATTGTGAATTCAAAAATCAGGACGATACCAATTTGGTAACCATAAATTCTAACGTGGTATCATGGTACCATGGTTATCAAATTTTCTAAATAATCAGCTTCTATAGACGTTTTCTTATCAAAATATAATAGATAACATTAAATCGCACTACCACATCGTGAACATTGTGACCAGCATGATCAAAAGTTGAATATATTAAACTTCGCGGTATTCGCAGTATCGTGTTGACCGACACGATCATATTTTTACAACCACATTTTGGTAAGCCAATCAGAAAAAAGTATTTTACACGACACGACACGACACAGGCAGTTGTGCACCCGCCCTTAACCTCGATCAAGTATTCATTAACCAAAGTCTACCACGTATACCGTACATACCGTACCACCGCGGGTACCGAGGAGCTGAGCAAAAACCGACTTTTCTCACGTTCGGTATAACGACGGTTAAAACATGGTTACAGTGGCTAATTGATTCGGTATTAAACATCAGTTGGATATTTGAGCACCTGATTCCAGTTTGTTATTAAACAGTGAATAATGGCCATGCCCGTGACTTCGGTACACAGGACACGATACAGGACACGACGTAACCGTGATTGCACCTTTAAGGCGGGTTCACAACTACCCGTGTCGTGTCGTGTCGTATCGTGTAAAATACTTTTTTCTGATTGGTTTACCAAAATGTGGTTGTAAAAATATGATCGTGTCGACCAACACGATACCGCGAATACCGTGAAGTTGAATATATTCAACTTTTGATCGTGCTGGTCACAATGTTCACGATGTGGTAGTGCGATTTAATGTTATCTATTATATTTTGATAAGAAAACGTCTATAGAAGTTGATTATTTTGAAAGTTTGATAACCATGGTACCATGATACCACGGTAGAATTTATGGTTATCGTCCTGATTTTTGAATTCACAATTCACACGACACGACACGGGCAGTTGTGAACCCGCCTTTACGCGATCATAACCATATTATAATAATATACTATTAGTACTACGGTTGCGATTCGCGATGTTATTTTTTTTAACGACCGCGGTTCGTGTACGACATGTTCACATTGCGCGCGTTAGAATCGCAAGTCTCGACATTTACGACCGTTTCAATAAATGTTTACAGGCAGACTTTCGGATCGGATGGAATCACTTCGTGCTGGGTTTCACCGGTGTCTCGCACTACATCAGCTGGTCCGACCTGGAGTACTCGTTAGAGATATACACGCCTATAGAGAAGTTGACGTACAGCAGTGCTACCGTGAAAATATATATCGTGGACGACATAGACTGCGAGATCCGAGCGGTTCTACCGGATTCATCCATGGTGATTACAATATTTATCTATAATATGTGTACACATATTCGCTCGTGTACAGGCTTATTGTCCCGACGCGAACCCCCATGTCCGTAGTTTGTGGGCAAATGTTAAAAAAAATGATTTGTGCGAGTGTGTTTTTGTTTGGAATTGACCAGACGACCCGTGCTCTGTGCATTACAGTCCAAACTATATCCCCTTCCACGTAAGTACTATACATAACTGTCATAACTGTTTAAAGTTTTGACTGCTGGAGGGACGAGTAACTGTAAAACGGTCTTTTCTAATCATCTTCGATTACTCACAGTGTATAAACTATGGATAATTAACCGTCCGCCTCATTCTAATGGATTTATGTAGGTACATCAGCGACTGTTTTCAAATAAATTATATTTCTCACGAAATTTCAAATGTAATTATTGCAACTATATTATATGTTATCTGGTAAAAATCGAAAACTTATAACGCTTTAAGCGGAATGATATCACATAATTATTTTGATGATCATGAAAAACAGAAAACCTTAAAAACGGTGTCCAGTGAAAATGTTCGAAAAAATAAAACATGAAATAATTAATTTACTTTCTAGACACGTCGTGGACTAAATTAAAAAATATCTTTTTGTGTACCGCGTATATTAGGCTAATCACAATAGAAAACGATGACGCACCCTGTATGGCTGTGGTAGAATATATACCATATCACAGTTTGTGTATGTGTGTGTGTGTGTGGTTAGTGGTTGCCAATCAGGGCACGATAATATCTGTTAACCAGCTGTTGACCAGTAAGAATATTATATAATCACTGTATTTCCCAGCTATCAACGATGCATTGTCTATTATACCTGTTATAAGGACGATTGACGATTCATAAACATATTATATTTTTTTATTTCTTACGTGTTGCATTATATCGGATATTCGGTTCAACGAACATGTTGTTCGAGGTTTAGAATTTACTTTTGGAATCATTCTTCTAAAGCCTTCGATTTTTCCACTTGGTGCTCTTGAGTGAAAATTTCGTTTTTGTTCGTTATTTGACTATACTGATATTGCATCATCGAAGGTGAGTGTATTTTATATTTTTTAGTGTGCAACAACCCACTTCATACGGTACTCTGTATTTATACTTGTTTTTTACATACTGGAAATGACTCGACATCCGATAACACTACCTATATATTATATAATATCATATTTCTACCCTAAAAAAGTATTATGTTGTATGATTTGATTTCATAGTGGGGAAAGTACGTATCTATATCTACAAGGGCGCCCACAAAAAGAGTTATAGGAAGGGCGAAAAAATTCTCAAAATGTAAATTTAATCAAAGTTTAATGTTCTTTCATGCATTTTAATGAGGATGAAAAAATAAAAAATGAAAATATCATTGGAAATTACATCTGGTCGTTCTTTTTTATTTTTAAACACAGTCATTGATTATAAATTATAGTATGAGTATTGAGTGGTAGGTATGAGGACTGAGTATAAACTAATATCCTTAGCCAATATCTTTAATTTATTTGTAACTGGTTCTAATTGAACTAATTATTTCAATACGATATTTAAGGTTTGTGACAAATTGAGACGTTGATATATCGCGCTTGATAATTAGCAGTTGTTAGCTTTTGTGCAAGTACCTATGTAATGATGAAATTTATGAAATCTAGTGTTTTAAGAATTAATTTAAAGTTGCAAAATATATTGTTAGCGAAAATATGAATAGATTTATGTTTTGCATACCAGTACGTTTCCCGCAAAAGTGGTATATTTTAACAAATTTCCTTCCACGAACAATTAACAACCTTTTCTTAACCCCTATAGTATTGTATTTCTGCTTCTGTATTTAAATAATTTACTACCAAATTAAATCCATGTGAACCACAGTGAAAGAATGTTGTTTTATAATATTTGATACAAATTATTTCATATACATAATTAATAATAATGATATTTATTAAAATAAAGGTCCATATTATTTTTTCAAGGGAGGAAAGGGAGAGAAGTAAGACCTGGCAAAAATAATATGTTACAACAATGAAGAAATCAGTAAATGTTTCAAATTACTCAAACAAAATATTTATTTATTTTGATGCTAATTAGTATATTTAGGTATATATACATAATATATACCAGACATTACAAAACAGAATAATATGAATAATTATTATATACGTTGTTCTATTAGAGTTATTTAGTATATTAACGTTTTTCGTTTGTTATACCTACTTTTTAGCTAGGAGTGAAACTGTTGTACGAAACCATACCGAAACCAGAAGAAGTCGACGAATATTATTACGACGAAGATGCCGAATTATCGATGGTGTTATACAACGGACTTTTTGAAATCGACATGGCGTTTTATCCCTCGGTGGTGGCCAACTTCAAAGTATTGCAAAAGGACGTCAAATACACAACGCAGGTCGGCCTGTCGGCGATCATAGTAAAAGTTGCGCTTACGGACGAACTTTTTTTGAAAGTACGGTCGAATAATATAATAATATGATATTATGTTTTACTGATTCATAAATAAATTCAATTCACTTATTATATTCATTTTTATACATGACAGAATTTCCTGGATATAAGAAATACGTTAAACGTGTCAACATCATATGATCGTTTTTCAAAGATCATTTCCGAGTTTGCAGTATTCGCAGAAAACGAAAATCACGTTGTATCAAATTTAATCGTATCCATAGTCAATTTCAATAAAACACTAAAGGTAAATTTTCTTTCGTAGAAAAATATTATGATCATGGCCGAAAATTAGATTTGGTCTTTTAATACCTAAGAAATCAAGTTTATCCAAACCATAAAATCAATCAATTTAGACTTTAGTGTAAATGTAATTCAATAAAAATGTTTAAATTTAATAACATTGAATTTAGGAAAACACTACCTAATTTAGATTTTTTGCAATTCCATTTAATAGTTATAATCTTGTGAATTACAAAGAATTACAGAAATACGTTTCTTATATTAAGTGAACTGAAGTAAAAGGATTTTTATTTTTAATGGTATTTTAGAAATCAATTTGAAAAAAAAATTATTTAAATTACAAAAGGAAAAGAAAATAACTATAAATATAACAATCAGTACATTTTTTCAAATGCTTTATAAAAGCGTAACTTTTAGACGTTCCAAGATCGATGACACTTTTAAATAATTATAAATTGATTTATACTGGACTATTTTTGCTCTAATCAATCTACAATTTAAATTTAGATTTACAGTTATACATATACGAATTAAAAGTTTTGTACTTAAACTTTAAATTTGACTTATAAAAAAGTATAATTTTGCACATTTACAATTTTTGTTTATTTAATTTTACACGCTTGTAGCATAAAGTTTTAATGTCTTGTACAGAACAATGAACTATTGTTAACGTGCAAAGTATTATATAATTATTTGTTTTTAATATCTAAAAAGTGTATGAAATGGAAAATTTTCCTAAAGCTTAGTTTTCGTATACCCGCATAAGAAAAATAATATTCATCTTCAAAGTAATTTAATAATGGATGGAATAAGCTCCACTGCATGTATATTATATAAATTATAATTCCAGTATTAAACTCTGTTACATTGTATCATATATATTAAATATTTAATATAGTTTAAAAATAGCAAAATCATCAGCATGAGACGTCGAATGTTTCTGTTTACTCTGTTGGATCAGATCAATAATATAAGTAATAATTAATAATTAATATGAAAATTGATACTTGTTGGTTAGTTCATTTTATAAAATAAAAACCAAGAAAGGTATGACCTTGTGGCATGTTGTAAATGTATATGTTTCAACACATTTTTAATTAAACTTTTTTTAAGATCAACATTTTTCTCGTAAAATATTATGAAATAAATTTAAAACCATAGTAATATTCATAAGAAAGGTGAACAATACAGATAAACAACAGTTAATAATAAAATAAAAATTGTTTACGATGGGGTAATAATGTTAAATAAAATTGCGATTTATGTCTTTGTTACGTGGATACGTATATTATGTTTATCGATAGTATTGCATGAACTTAGAAACGGATGAGGAGGTAGGGGATACAAATGAAAATAAAATAATAATAAATATATAAACATCTATACCTATATTTAACATACAATAACGATTTGTATTACATTTGCCCTATAGATTTACTAATTATTAGTAACTACATAAACTATAGTGCCTACACTTAAAGTGATGTTTAATATTTTTAACTGAATTTCTCACGGCAGAATTGGAATAACGAGTTTTTTTTCTTCTTCTCCACAGACCGCACTCGACGTTGATTTCTTAACGACGACTCTGATAGATCCCAGTTCAGAAGACTTGGATGATCCGGATATATCGAACAAAGTGCCAACCGGCATGTACGAAATCAAATTCTACTTGACTTCACCCTTCAAATTGCTCGAGTTCTGTAACTCGAGCGTTTCCTTGAAAATTTTGAAACACTTGTACGAAACAAATATCACAGTTAGAACGAACTACACCAATCTGAACGTCGTTGGAAATATGGAGGTATTTGAAGCAAATTATAATTCATGTACTTATTGTCACACACTATATCCACGTATATATTCGACTAAGCTATTGTAGCTAACAAAATATGATAAAATGAGTAAAAAATTAGATTTTTGCTTTTTTTATTACACTCACCTAGTTATTAAAATTTAAATTGATCTTAAGCATCAAAGTTGCTATTTATAACATTATTACAGTCAGCAGTTTTAATAAATAAAATAAATAAAGTTTGTGATCTAAGTTTAATACTGCACAACCGGTCCACTCAGAATGTGAATAATTCGTCGAAACTAATATCTATACTTACGGAGATTAATTGTATTTTATCTTTTTTTGCAGGTCTATGACGGTTACTTCGATACGGTTGTGGACGTGGACGTGACATCCAAGTTGTTCGAACTGCCCGTGTTTCGGGTGCAGGTGAAAAAAGATTACACAGAGATCGAGAAAAACGTGCAGTTCGTGATCAGTAGACCGTCAGCATCTAGTGTAAGTGTAATACATTGTTGGTTTAATGGTTTAAAATTATTGTTTTCGTTCGTAAATTGCGATATAAACTCATAATAATCATATTATAATATGTTCAAGTCTACGAACCTAGAGTGAACTAACACCGACCAACATTAATTGTTGTATAATGTTTACGGTACCTACTTATTATTTTAAATTATGGAATAAAATTAATCTATGATGTGCTGTTTTTATTTTTCGATAGCAATGTAGCATAAACGCCATAAACTATTTACTTCTAATAACTATAGTTTGTAAACATGAAGGTTGATTTTATTTTTTCGGTTATACTTTCATTAGTAAAATAATCGAAAACTCGTGCTATCGGTTGTTGTTACTGTTATCTCAAAGATAAATTTGTCTTCTGTTTGTGACATGAATTATAAAATTATCAACGACTCGTTTGATTAGGGTTGGTTTAGGTTGATTCATTCACAATCATTTCCCAAAAGTAATTTATAATTATTAGGCAACAACAAATTGCAGTGGCACACATTACACACATTGTATCGCTATTGAGTAGTTTCAAAAATATATTCTTAAACATTCAAAAGTATTATTATGATTGATCGATTTTTGTTTTTCTTACAATAATTTGGGGACCTTGCCAATACAAGACTCCCTGTGAAAAGTGTATGTACAGTGTACTAGTCCTGCCCTTAACATCGTATGTATCGGTAAATAGGTCAACGAAGTGGTGTTGGATATCAAGAGCAATTGGCAAATAGATGGGTACAACTTCATAAAGCTAAGTGGCGAGATCATCACGCCGTTCGTGGTGCTTAACCACATCCAGGGCAGTCTGCGATATTTTCATCAGATCAACACCAAGTCGTATTTCCTGGAGTCGTACCTCAACTATTCTGGCAAGGCTGAAATGAAAGCCAGAGCTCATCTGGAAGAAAAATCGATCACTCTGAACCTGGAATCTTCACTGGAGGGATTAAGGTCGGTGTAACTACTACGATGACCGTTATAACATTCGTATGATATTGATTTTAAGGCGCCGTTTCAAAAATAATTATCACCGCATGTCTTCTATATCTATGTACGGATTGTCAGCATATTATTACATTACAATTTAAAATTAACACACGTTTACCAGTGGCATACCTGGGATTTTACTACACAAGGGCAACAACATTTTTTCACCTCCTTTACTATTAGCCCAGCGCATACGTGATACGTGATGTATACGAAATAGTTCAAAATAGAGATCTTTATCCATCGAAAACCAATTGTTTCGCACGTGATTAATTTTCCAATTTGTATAGTGTTTATAAATTCTTCAACGATCTCAAATGAATACTTAGCTTCCTATAATATTTGTTCTAATATCTCTACTTAAGAAATAACACTTCCTTTCACAAAAACTATATCCCGTATTAATATTAATACACATTCATTTTTCGTTATTAAATTATCTGTATTAATAGTTAATTTAAATGTTTTTTATGTTGAATAATAATGTAGCATAACTATTTATCTGTATTAGTTTTACTAAAAACTCTTAAATAAAGAAGAAGAAAAAAAATTCCTCATTCTTATCTAATACTTTGTATTTATGTAAAATCAAAAATAAGTATCTTATATAACAGGATTATACAAGCCATATGATACCTGTAGTTTTATAAAACGAATTTTTCTAGAAGACGGGATTTTAGTATTATATTAAATATTATTTTCGTAATGAATCAATATGAAAGCACTCATTTGAGTCGAATATTTGTATAATGTTATAAAATAATGCCATCCGCCCATTCCCTCATTATGCCAAATTGAACTATTGCCTCCCTCTCATAAAGCACTCTTGAAATACGGCGCTAACCGGCTGACGTCAACTATGTAACGCTGTGCTTTAAATTATAGGAACGTACACTTTTTGGGTTCGTTGGTTGCAAAAAACGGCCGCAAAGGAATAGAGGCGATGATGATTGGTGACCAATCGTACAGGATCAATGGCTGGGCATCGGCAAACGTTTCGTTTCCATTAGCGGTAGGTACTCGAGTTTATAATTTATAGTTTTTGTTTAATATTAATGACATCGTGTCTGAATGAAATATCGTTTTGATTCGTTAGCTTTAAAATCTCGCAAACTAAAAACAATGTTAGGAGACGTTAGAGTATAAGAAAACCTCGATATCGAAATGATTATATACGCAAAGTCTTTAAAGTCCGAAACTAAATACAGTATTTTTTTCTCATAAGTAAGTAAGTTATATATAATCAGTAGATAATATAATCGACTATCCTTTGACTCTGATAACATGGTTTTATAATGATATAATGATATGGATTACAATCTGAAAAAGTTGACCAGTTTTCGTGATTCGTCTAATCATTATGTACGGACGCTTGACTGTGGTTTGTACGGATTTCAGTAATTTACCATTGCATGTATGTAGGTAGCGTGTAGATATATACTATATAGTAATATTATTATACTATTACAAAATCCAAAAATAGTCATTGTCCACAAAAAAATTGTACAATATGAACATCTTGTTTTTATTGCAATCGTTCGACCGCACTCAACGTTTCCATTGTCATTGAGACAATATTTCAATATCATTAAAATATTTTATGGCTATAACAAAAATAAGGTATATACCGAGTTGTTCCGATTGCCCACTGTTTGTTTTGAGAAAGTGTACTATCGAAAATTCTATCAATGTAACATGTAACTATATCATATTATAATAATATAATGGTCTGAATTCATTTCTTTTCGTACGATTGAATCATGACAATGAAAAATAAATAAATTACAATTCTACACGAATCGAAAAGAGAATGGTTATCATGAAATATGTGTAATTTATTTAGAAAAAAAACAATGTTATTATAACCACGCACGTCTGCATATTGATTAGGAACGACATTACGATTATTACGACATTATTCGTGTTTTAGTTGGAAGCTTATTTAACCAAAGGAGGTGCTTCTGTCGGGAGTATAGTGATGCAAGTGAAACACGATTCTCACGGATACATGATTTTGGCCATGTTACAATCGCTGAAGAAAATAATCAGACTAAATACACTAATCATAACCACCGACGAAGGAAGGATGACTTCCGTGGAAGTAAGTTTGATTTAAATTGAATAATTGAATTTAAAACCAACAGAAACTCTTCGAAAGACGGTGTTCCTGATGCGATTGGGGTTGAAGAGATAATGAGAAATTTGACTTTAATAATTATAAATTTATAACAGTCAGGTGTGTTTTATTTTTTGTTCCAAAGTTCGATTATACTCACAGTTATACCACCTACTTTTATGCATTAAGTTCTACTAAACCGAATGAAATAATAAAACTTACAAAACGTGGTTTCGCTCTTCTACTACTACATTTATTTATACATAGTACTAGAATTTTGCTTAAAATTCAAATACAAAATAACATTTGTGCTTGGACAGATGTTCCGAGTATTCAAAATGTTGAAAAATAACGACATTGGAACTTGTTTATTACGGCAAAATTATAAATACAGTTTCAATTGCATTTATGAATATTTTTTTCGAGTAAAACAAGTATAGTCTCAAGTCTGGCGGTAGATTTGAAGCGGACGAAATATGTGCGAAATGGTATATCAGTCGGTATTCGAACAGTCGAGTCATGATTGATCACATCTGAAGGAGTGATAAAATAAATTCGGAGAATCTAAATTTAAAGTTATCGAACGATTGATTAATAAAAATACGTATTCGATTGTTTTCAACCTACAAAGATTATTGTGATCACGACACTATTTGTTTTGGCGGCGGCGATTGTAACAACACAATTACTATTATTATTACCAAGTCGGTTAATGCACAGAATATAATGTTTTTATTTGCAGATATCATCCATGCAGGGTAATTCTCAGGCGGTTTTCGTAAAGAGTTCATTGGTATTCAAACGGCCGGGAATATACATTGTTAATGTCCAAGGCGAATCTATAATCGATGGTACATCTACGCATTTATTGGGGGACGTTAAACTGTGGTACGTATATAATGCATGGATTTAAATATCGCATAAAATCATGCTAATAATATAAATAATGTTCTTCCTATTTATACACCAGATATAGTTTCTTTCACTCATTTTTAAATGTCACTGGTATCGGCTGATACTTATATTTCAACAATCGAATGCCCCTTGTTTAGTAAAGGTAAACAAATAATTTATTATTTGTTATTATGCGTATGATTATAATATAATACATAATGTGTAATATAAATATCATATATAATAACTATACTTATTTACTTTCATCGATTTTAACATGTTAAGCTTAAGTCATTAATTAAAAATAAATAAGAAAGATAATTATAAACTTATGAAAACAAATAAATAGATGCGTTTACCGTACATAATTGGATTTAACGTTGTTTCCAACTTTTTTCTAATCTTTTTTTAATATCCGAAGAACTTTTGAGAAAACTGAAAAACCACCTGTTCTAAATACCACCTGTATTCAATTTCCTGTCTATGAAATTTTCGAGGAAATTACTTATTGTATATTCACTAAATAGTTTGATCTCTGATTATAAGGAAAAAAAAACAATCGCAACCATCCTATCAAACGCTTCATTATTTTTTTTTTTTAATTTATATGATAAAATGCGTAAGTGTTCACTCCGTGGGTAATGGCGAACGGCAAATGGCAAACTGGAAACAATAATCACTCCGAAGCCAGTTGTGACTAATACCTTTCTTTTTTCCAACCATAATAAATACATTTTTACCCTCGGTGGTAACCGAAACAAACTGATTAACGGATGTGCGCGTCAACAGGTTCATCGGCGACAAAGGCGTGATCAGAAGCTCGCTGGAATCTAGGTATTTGCACGGTCACGTGAACATCGACTGGGTGCTGGCATCGCCGCAGCAGATCTGGGGCGCCGTGGACATCGAGTACGCGCTGAACAAAATGCCGTACCAAAAGCTCTTTTCCAAGGTGTACTACATCGCTCCTGAGAACGGCATCAGTCAGATGAGTCTTGGGGCACGCGTTACTGCTAACAACAAGTGGACGTAAGTTGCGTAATACTTATTGTCTAATATCTGTATGAATTAACTATGCGTACTATGCGACACACCGTCAAGGACCGCAGGGCATGTCTGATCAAAGATCGTTAATATTTTTCACCAGAAAATACACAAAAAGAGAGACGTGCGGTGAACCAAAACTGAAGGGTGACGGATGATTCTAAAAATATAGTGTATAATAAATAAAAAATATTAAAAAAAAGCCAAATTTTTGATTAAAAATGGAATTGTTCTAACGTTCTATGTACGAGAAATCAGAAATTAATACTATTACTCTAATGTTCATTCTTAATTAGGTCGGTACAATAATAATAAAATAAATATTTCCTCGTTTCGGTCTATTTCAAATATGAGAAGCAATATTATTTTATCGCTCGAAATTATTTAGTATTATTTTTTAGACTCGTTCTATAAAACTTTCTAATTGAATGAGAATATTCATCAGACACAGAACATGGTTGCTATACACTTTAAGTATCTACGTATTTTAAATACTCGTATTTGGAAAACATGCTCATATTTACTTATCAGCGCAACAACAACATCAAAAAAAATAAAAATCGTCAGTTGTTATTGTTTTTTACAACATTCAAACATAACACAAGTAATAAATAAATAGATAGATAACACGTAAATATTATAATGGACTATTAGGCCTTATCGTCTGGGTTTTTTGATCTCAGTGTTTTCTGAACAACTTAATTTAAAGATAGTCATTAGAATAATAGAGCAAACGCTTTTGCAATAACTTGTTTTATCGTAGAATCTTTTTAGGGGGAAAGAACAAGTTAAAATCTGGGTAGAGGAGTGCACGTATAATGTAACAATACTATAAACTTGAACATTTTAAGCGATGACGTTGAGATATCACTTTTAACAATATTACGCTATTTTTGATGTCCTTTTAATAGGTTTTTTAACGACATTGTGAAATATATTTAATATACAGGTGTACATATAAGTATATAAGGGTGGATGGTGTTGAGGATGCTCTCTTATATCTAATCTACATATACAGTAAGTTTTAATTTGGCCATTTATTTGGTCGGACATTTAGCGTACATTACGTTACGGGAATTTTCTTTAGATTTGTTTAGATTTCTTTAGAAGTTTCTTGAAGATCTTTCTTAGATTTTAGATTTTACGTAAAGAATATTAATGATGTTTTATTAAAATATTTTATAGGAAATCAGATAAAATAATAGAGTGATAATAAATGTTCACTTAATTTACAAAATAATCATTCACACTTTAAATATGCTAGTCTTAATATTAACATAATGTTATGTTAATATTAAGACTAGGAAATGTTATGATAACAATAGCAATGTTAGAACTAAGATAATATTGTTATATTATCAATTATCATACATAATATAAATTTAAATAGGTACATTTAAATGAATGCGATTTTTAGGCAGATATACCGTATACGTCAAGATACTTAAGAAGCTATAAATTATCTTAAGTACATCCTTTTCACACTTTTATTATAAATTCAACTTCCATAGTTCTTTTAAGAGCTTATTCGATGCTCTTTGCCCTTTAAACGAAACGCCCGACACAAAATTATATTACTTTATTGTTTAGATGAAAATAGCAAAATAGTAGCCCGATAACTGTTTTTTTTTTTTATCATATATACAGATTTGAGGCGAATTCTACGGCCATGATACCATCACTCCGAAACATATCGTTTTCGACGCATCTAATATTGCCGCAAAATATTACCAACAATTACGCGATCGTCGGCAACCTGAAAATCGCTGATCAATTCGAGTTCATCTCACATTTGTTCCATTATCGGTCACCGGACTTAAACTACGAGTTCGCCACGTTCAGCGAGGTTAGTAACGACGCTGTAGTACTGTAAAGCTGGACAGTAACCTTAATAACATTTAATGACGGAATTATATGGCTTTGTAGCTCCTAGATAATATATATTTTATTAATTTTTCGTAGTTAACTTATATAAAGTTACAGTTTAATTAACAATCATTACAAAACTTTAATTATATAAAATAAGTTCAATGAGATAGAATAAACATGATGAATTTTAAACAATTTATTTGTATGCGATTTTTTAAAAATAACTAGAACAGTGGTTTCTCACAGGCTTATATATTTTTGGACAATAACAGAAAGAAAAATATGAAATTTACAAATAAAAGTATTTATTGCAGTAGGTATTTAATAATTTTTAATTTTTAATACATTGGTATAATTAATTAAAAAAATTGACTTATTTAATAAAATAATCACTTTTGTAATAAGTTAGCACGACGGTCTGCATTAATATTAATATATTAATTGTTGGTTATAATCATGAAGACCTAGAAGAGCTATTATAATATATCCCTAAGTTTCCCTAGAGAATAGCTTAGGAATCACTGGTTCAGGAAGTTTTAATTTTGATTCATGTTGAAAAAGTAATCAATACAATGTACTAGATGTCGAAAGAACAACTTTTTAAAATAACTTTCGACTTACTTTGAATATTGGCGAATGACAAATATATTAATTTCACGAGAGACTAATATGTACTAGTTTTATGTAATTGCTTTTAACACCTGTCTCAGTCTACTGAAATGCGTTATTGTTATTTAATTAGTTAATAAAATAGAGTAACTTGGCGTCTTTTGACGATGTGAACACTTGCACGCGTGGGTATATAAACGTCTCATCTGACTCAATTTTTTTAACATAGGTTCATTGGGATAACAAAATTGACGGTTTGGTGTCGTGGGCGTACAGGACTGAAAATCGCGTGTTTCTCGTAGACACGTTCAAAGGAGTGACCATGGAACATTTTTATGACATAAAAAATGTGTTTGACGCGAGTTTCCTCAGACACAGACACGAGTCCAATTTGGTGTATGAGAGACCTGATAAACCGCATAAAGTCAAGTAGGCACTGGCATTGTAATTTTCCATACAAATGACTATTATACTTATATATTATTATATACTACACTTTCAAACAACGATTTTTTGACGTATTGTACCGTACAATGGTTTCGTAAATTTTTTTATACACAAATGCACGAATGTTGATAATTTATTATGAATTTACAACGTTTGTTTCTAAATGGCGTTATTTTTAAATAATTAACCGATTTTACGCAGTATTTTATTACCACATAAAGCGAACCTTATATCATATTTTTCTAATTTTTCTTTTCACATTTTTCTATTATTCATTTTATTTCGAAACGTTTTTAAATGCATAAGTTGTTTATCAAATGTATCAACGTTTTATTTTATAAGACATTTTTTTTCTTTTTGTAATTTTAAAATTTTTATCTAGTTAACTATCACTATTAACTTAAATTATTTAAATTACGCAACTTTGCTAGTGGATAAATTATTTTAATTCACACTATAAGTTTTTCAGTTATATTGATTTTAATAATACACAAAACATTACAATTTAATACTTGTATTACTTCATTATTTATGTACAAGAATGATTTAATTTCTATCATGCGTTTGTTAGACAGGAAGGTTATTTGTTGGAAATTTCTTTATTGTGTCGTCGAGTTCTTTTGATATTTTTATAAATAAATATTCATTAAAGTTTATCGAGAAAAATATGAACAAAAATATTTATAATGATGAAGAAAAAAAAATTGGACGTCTTATTATTGTACATAGGTACATAATTAATATCGCTGGAGCAAAGTCAACCAATTTACTTAGTTGATCAATAATATTAAAATATATATGTATAAATACTTAAATGTTTAGTAAACGTAAAAAGTTTTATAAAGAATAAAAAAGGCAAATGAGAAGTTATATAAGTAATATAAGCCATTTAAGTTTACTAAAGGTTCTATAAATAATTGAGTGCACAGTATAACGTGTAATAAAACATAATATTATAATATTACGTAGGTAGGTAGTAGGTACACACAATATATTACAATCTTAATTAAAAACCATTTATGTTTAATAAACATATAATAGTCAGGGGTCACCAACTAATTTCTATGGGGGTCCGTTTTGAAACTTACTAAACTTTACGCGGTCCAAACAGTTTCAGTGACTTTTACACACGTTAATAAATAGGTATTTATAATTTATAAATGTGTGATTATATTTTTTTATTTATTCAAATTGTATTTTACATACATTAATAAATAGGAATACACATTTTTAAATTTGTATTTATATTTATTTATTTATTTAAATTAAATTTACAAAAAAAAGATTATACTTGAAATATTTCATTTTTAATGTGAAAAATTACATTTTTTAGTTTTCACGAGCTTCTTAATATTTAGTTAGTATCGAATTGAAACTAGATAAAAACTATTCCATGGATAAGGCCCGTTTCACATGGACCCGTATCATACGCGACGTATCGTACGCGCGCGTTTTAGTTTACATTGGTCAAATTCATATGCGCCACTCCGACGATGGCGCGTTTCCTTAGCCGGTTTGGCGCGTATGAACTTTATCAATGTAAAATGAAAACAGACGAGCGGTCCGTAAAAAAAGTGCTCGAGGTCTGTATCCGGACCGCGGTCCGCCAGTTGGTGACCCCTGATATATATTATGAAGTCTGTAATTGCGTTTATCAACCAAACAACTTTATACAAAAAACTTTATACAACTACCTATATAAAATACTACAAAGCTGAAATTACGTGAATATTTCAATTCCATTTATGATTTCTATTGCCATTTTGCCGCAATGTAGGTGAGAACATTATAAATCTTGAATATTATTTAGGCTGAACATATTTTATCCGCCGGAAACCAAGATCACCTCGGCAATTGTGGATTTTGAATCGTTTGACAATTTCATATCATTCATCAATACGACAACACCATTCGTTACGATTTCCTACGTGGCGTTACGCGTTCTGGCTGAAACTACACCGTAAGTACACAGACACACACACAGACCCACACACACACACACACACACACACACACACACACACACACACACACACACACACACACACACACACACACACACACACACACACACACACACACACACACACACACACACACACACACAAACAAAC